>JAJQQW010001482.1:0-72682 GCA_025583905.1 Ia io
TAACCAATAGCAAACTCGCTTCTACCTTCTTTGAACACGATTTCCATGTCATGAAACAATGCGTTACACATATTAAGGGCCTTTTTTGATGTATCGCTAGTGTTTGAGGAACTTTCTTAGATTTTAACCTAGGTTATCACTGTGAATTTCCCGAGTTGGAGTCTCGTTCTTCCAGAGCCTCAAGCTCATTCATTGTGAATTCCAATTTGGTTAAACAGCGTTTTTTACAAATATACCAGCTCTTTAAACGTTATTACCACTTGAAAGTCTATCCTACCTTTCACAGCGCTTTGGATACAAATTCTCAGTATTTCAAAATTCAGTAGAGATGTTCCGGTGCTAAAACGTATTCCAAGAGTTCAAGAGCCACTCTGACACATCCCGCTGGTCTGTTGTTTTGAGCTCTGAGAGTTTTTATTTTAACACTGGTGTCATACCGGCATTGTAAATGCACATTAAAACACTACTTGGAACACTAGCCTAACTGACATTTTGATTTCATATTGTTCCCAATACTTTCATACTGTTCTGGGAAATTGAATTTTTCAGTGTTTCACCAACTCATTTTCCCGAAAACGCCAACTCCTTTTGACGGGAAAAATAAATGTTAACAGTGTCACAGTTGTTTCTCAGCTGTTTGAACAAGATTTCGCAGTGACAAAATTGTGCTGTTAAGATATTCAGTCTATTAGATTATGTATTCCTAGTGTGTGAAGCACATTTCTAAATATTTCCCTAGTCTGGAGATGTAAAATCTCAGTGCTACACTCCAATTTGTCCAGTGATTGAAGCTCATTCATTGTGAATACCCAATATTACTACACCCTGACCGTAACCCTGTCCCTAACCCTCTAATCCTAACCCTAACCTAGCCCTAACCTGTGCCTGAACCCTACCTACCCCGAACCCTTATCCTAACCCTAACCCTAGCCCCAACCAAATTCTCTAACGCTAATACCACAACTAACCTCGATGACGTTTTCATTTCCAGCAGGTCCCTGGGCCAAATCATTATCACCTGGGGTCACATGGGCCTGCCCACGTGGCCCCTCCATCTTGGTGACATCATCACTTCCGGCTTAATGGCATAACCTACTATCTACCAAAAACGCCAACTCATTGTACCTGAAGTATGAATGTCACCAGTAGCAAACTCGGTTCTATCCATTTGAACACGATTTCCATGTCATGAAATAAAGCGTTACAGATATTAAGGGCCTATGTGCATGTATTCACAGTGTTTGAAGCACTTTATTCAATATTAACCTAGGTTATCATTGTGAATTTTCCGAATTGGAGTCACTTTCTTCCAGAGCCTCAAGCTCATTCATTGTGAATTCTAATTTGGTTAAACAGCGTTTTTTTTTACAACTATACCAGCTCGTTAAACGTTATTACCACTTGAAAGTCTATCCTACCTTTCACAACGCTTTGGATACAAATTCTCAGTATTTCAAAATTCAGTAGAGATGTTCTGGTGGTAAAACGTATTCCAAGAGTTCAAGAGCCACTCTGACACATCCCGCTGGTCTGTTGTTTTGAGCTCTGAGAGTTTTTATTTTACCACGGGTGTCATACCGGCATTGTAAATGCACATTAAAACACAACTTGGAACAGTAGCCTAACTGACATTTTGATTTCATATTGTCCTCAATACTTTCATCCTGTTAAACAGCATTAGGAAAATAAATTTTTCAGTGTTTCACCAACTCATTTTCCCGGAAACGCCAACTCCTTCTGACGGGAAAAATAAATGTTAAGAGTGTCACACTGGGTTCTCAGCTGTTTGACCAAGATTTCGCAGTGACAAAGTTGTGACGTTCAGATATTCAGTCTATTGGAATATGTATTCCTAGTGTGTGAAGCACATTACTAAATATTTCCCTACTCTGGAGATGTAAATTCTCAGTGCTACACTCCAATTTGTCCAGTGATTGAAGCTCATTCATTGTGAATATCCAATATTACTACACCCTGACCCTAACCCTATCCCTAATCCTCTAATCCTAACCCTAAACCTAGCCCTAACCTGAGCCTGAACCCTACCTAGTCCGAACTCTTATACTAACCCTAACACTAGCCCCAAGCCCAATTCTCTAACCCTGACACCAAAACTAACCTCGATGACGTCATCACTCCTAGCAACTCCCTGGGCCCAATCATTATCACCTGGGGTCACATGGGCCTGCCCACGTGGCCCCTCCATCTTGGTGACATCATCACTTCCGGCTTAATGGCATAACCTACTATCTATCAAAAACGACAACTCATTGTTCCTGAAGTATGAATGTAACCAGTAGCAAACTCGGTTCTATCCATTTGAACACGATTTCCACGTCATGAAACAATGCGTTACAGATATTAAGGGCTTATATGCTTGTATTCCCAGTGTTTGAAGCACTTTATTCAATATTAACCTAGGTTATCATTGTAAATTTTCCGAGTTGGATTCACTTTCTTCCAGAGCCTCAGGCTACTTCATTGTGAATTCCAATTTGGTTAAACAGCGTTTTTTATAAATATACCAGCTCTTTAAACGTTATTACGACTTGAAAGTCTATCCTACCTTTCACAGCGCTTTGGATACAAATTCTCAGTATTTCAAAATTCAGTAGAGATGTTCCGGTGGTAAAAGGTATTCCAAGAGTTCAGGAGCCTCTCTGACACATCCCGCTGGTCTGTTGTTTTGAGCTCTGAGAGTTTTTATTTTACCACGGGTGTCATACCGGCATTGTAAATGCACATTAAAACACAACTTGGAACAGTAGCCTAATTGACATTTTGATTTCATATTGTCCTCAATACTTTCATCCTGTTAAACAGCATTAGGAAAATGAATTTTTCAGTGTTTTACCAACTCATTTTCCCGGAAACGCCAACTCCTTCTGACAGGAAAAATAAAAGTTAACAGTGTCACACTGGGTTCTCAGCTGTCTGAACAAGATTTCGCAGTGACAAAGTTGTGACGTTCAGATATTCAGTCTACTGAAATATGTATTCCCAGTGTGTGAAGCACATTATTAAATATTTCCCTAGTCTGGAGATGTAAATTCTCAGTGCTACACTCCAATTTGTCCAGTGATTGAAGCTCATTCATTGTGAATACCCAATATTACTACACCCTGACCCTGACCCTGTCCCTAATCCTCTAATCCTAACCCTAAACCTAGCCCTAACCTTAGCCTGAACCCTACCTAGTCCGAAATCTTATACTAACCCTAACACTAGCCCCAAGCCCAATTCTCTAACCCTGACACCAAAACTAACCTCGATGACGTCATCACTCCTAGCAACTCCCTGGGCCCAATCATTATCACCTGGCATCACTAGGGCCTCACTACGTGGCCCCTCTCCCTTAGTGACATCATCACTTCCGGTTTAATGGCCTAACCATCCTTTTATCAAAAACGACAACTCATTGTCCCTGAATTATAAATGTAACCAGTAGCAAACTCGCTTCTATCTTCTTTGAACACGATTTCCATGTCATGAAACAATGCGTTACACATATTAAGGGCTTTTTTTTTGATGTATCGCTAGTGTTTGAGGCACTTTCTTAGATATTAACCTAGGTTATCATTGTGAATTTCCCAAGTTGGAATCTCGTTCTTCCAGAGCCTCAAGCTCATTCATTGTGAATTCCAATTTGGTTAAACAGCGTTTTTTACAAATATACCAGCTCTTTAAACGTTATTACCACTTGAAAGTCTATCCTACCTTTCACAGCGCTTTGGATACAAATTCTCAGTATTTCAAAATTCAGTAGAGATGTTCCGGTGCTAAAACGTATTCCAAGAGTTCAAGAGCCACTCTGACACATCCCGCTGGTCTGTTGTTTTGAGCTCTGAGAGTTTTTATTTTAACACTGGTGTCATACCGGCATTGTAAATGCACAATAAAACACTACTTGGAACACTAGCCTAACTAACATTGTGATTTCATATTGTTCTCAGTACTTTCATACTGTTCTACAGCTCTAGGAAAATGAATTTTTCAGTGTTTCACCAACTCATTTTCCCGAAAAAGCCATCTCCCCTTGACGGAAAAATAAATGTTAACAGTGTCACACTTGGTTCTCAGCTGTTTGAACAAGATTTCGCAGTGCCAAAATTGTGCTGTTCAGATATTCAGTCTATTGGAATATGTATTCCTAGTGTGTCAAGCACATTTCTAAATATTTCCCTAGTCTGGAGTTGTAAATTCTGAGTGCTACACTCCCATTTGTCCAGTGATTGCAACTCATTCACCGAGTTGGAGTCACTTTCTTCCAGAGCCTCAAGCTCATTCATTGTGAATTCCAATTTGGTTAAACAGCGTTTTTTACAAATATACCAGCTCTTTAAACGTTTTTACCACTTGAAAGTCTATCCTACCTTTCATAGCGCTTTGGATACACATTCTCAGTATTTCAAAATTCAGTACAGATGTTCCGGTGCTAAAACGTATTCCAAGAGTTCAAGAGCCACTCTGACACATCCCGCTGGTCTGTTTTTTGAGCTCTGACAGTTTTTATTTTAACACTGGTGTCATACCGGCATTGTAAATGCACATTAAAACACTACTTGGAACACTAGCCTAACTGACATTTTGATTTCATATTGTTCTCAATACTTTCATGCTGTTCTACAGCTCTGGGAAATTGAATTTTTCAGTGTTTCACCAACTCATTTTCCCGAAAACGCCAACTCCTTTTGACGGGAAAAATAAATGTTAACATTGTCACAGTTGTTTCTCAGCTCTTTGAACAAGTTTTCGCAGTGACAAAATTGTGCTGTTAAGATATTCAGTCTATTAGATTATGTATTCCTAGTGTGTGAAGCACATTTCTAAATATTTCCCTAGTCTGGAGATGTAAAATCTCAGTGCTACACTCCAATTTGTCCAGTGATTGAAGCTCATTCATTGTGAATACCCAATATTACTACACCCTGACCCTAACCCTGTCCCTAACCCTCTAACCCTAACCCTAAACCTAACCCTAACCTGCGCCTGAAACCTAGCTAGCCCGAAATATTATCCTAACCCTAACCCTATCCCGAAAACCAATTCTCTAACCTTAACACCAGAAATAACCTGGATGACGTGATCACTTCCAGCAGGTCCCCTGGTGAAATCATCATCACCTGGGGTCACTTGAGACTGCCCAAGTGGCCCCTCTCCCTTGGTGACATCACCACTTCTGGTTTAAGGGCCTAGCCAGGTTTTTCTCAAAAACGCCAACGAATTGTCCCTGAATTATAAATATAACGAATACCGACTCGGTTCTATTTTCTTTGAAAACGATTTCCATGTCATGAAACAATGTGTTACAGATATTAAGGCCCTTTATTCACGTATTCCTAGTGTTTGAAGCACTTTCTTATATATTCACCTAGGTTATCATTGTGAATTTCCCGAGTTGGAGTCACTTTCTTCCAGTGACTCAAGCTCCTTCATTGTGAATTCCAATTTGGTTAAATAGCGTTTTGTTACAAATATACCAGCACTTTAACCCTTATTACCACTTGAAAATCTATCCTACCTTCACAGCGCTTTGGATACATATTCCAAGTATTTCAAAATTCAGTAGAGATATTTGGGTAATAAAACGTATTCCAAGAGTTCTAGAGACACTCTGGCACTATCCCCAGGTCTGTTGCTTTGAGATCAGAGAGTTTTCATTTTAACACGGGTGTCATACCAGCTTTTTAACGGCACATTAAAACACTACTTGGAACAGTAGCCTAATACCTTTTCATTTCTTAGTGTTCTCAATATTTTTATACTGTTCTATAGTTCTAGGAAAATGAATTCTTCCATGTTTCCCCAACTCCTTTTCCCAGAAACGCCAACTCCTTTTGTACAGTTGAATGCTACTTTTCAGTGAATTCTATTGCTTTCAAAGACTGATTAATGTGCACTTGCTCTATCTCATGGATTTCTGCAGATTACAATATTTTTTCTATACTATAGGCGTCCATTTTTTGATTTCTTTTCCACTTGTTCTCTCACAATTCAGTTATATTCATTATTGGCTCTGAATTACTGCTGGTTTCTTGCAGTGTCCTATAACTGGCCTTCTGCTCTATTTATGGGACTTAACCACATTTACAAACAACTTTATAAACTCCTCTGTGAACTAGAGAAGCTATATAAACTTGTCTCTCAACTATTTTCCAGTTTAGTGCTACTTTTCAGTGAGCTCTAGTGCTTTCAAAGACTGGTTTTTTGTGTACTTGCTCTAGTTCAAAGATTTCTGCAGTGTGCAAAGACCTATCTAGACTATAGACTTACATTTTGATGTGTTTTTCCATTTCGTCCATCACAATTCTGTTGTATTCACTATTATTTTCTCTGAATTACTAGTGGTTCCTTGAAGTGTCCTATAATTGGCCTTCTGCTCTAATCATGGGACCTCCCCTCATATACAAACAACTTTGTACACTCTTCTCTGAACTTGAGAAGCTATATACACTTGTCTCTCAACTGTTGTACAGTTGAATGCTACTTTGCAGTGAATTCTATTGCTTTGAAAGACTGGTTTAATGTGCACTTGCTCTATTTCAAGAATTACTGGAGGGTACAACATCCATTCTAGACTATAGACTTACGTTTTGATGTCACTTCCTCTTTTCTCTCACAATTCTGTTATATTCATTATTATTTGCTCTGAATTGCTACTTGTTTCTTGCAGTGTCCTATAATTTACCTTCTGCTATAATTATGGGACTTCACCACATGTAGAAACAACTTTGTACACTCTTCTCTGAACTTGAGAAGCTATATACACTTGTCTCTCAACTGTTGTACAGTTGAATGCTACTTTGCAGTGAATTCTATTGCTTTCAAAGACTGGTATAATGTGCACTTGCTCTATTTCAAATATTTCTGCAGGGTACAACATCCATACCACACTATAGAATTACATTTTGATGTCTTTTCCACTTGTTCTCTCACAGTTCAGTTATATTCATTGTTATTGGCTCTGAATTACTACTGGTTTATTGCAATGTCCTATAACTGGCCTTCTGCTCTACTTATGGGACTTAACCACATTTACAAAGAACTTTATACACTCTTCTGTGAACTAGAGAAGCTATATGAACTTGTCTCTCAACTGTTTTACAGTCTAATGCTACCTTTCAGTGAATTCTAGTGGTTTCAAAGGCTGGTTTAATGTGCACTTTGCTCTATTTAAAGGGTTTTCTACACTGTACAAAGATCTTTCTATACTTCAGATTTACATTCTGATGTCTTTTCCACTTGTTCTATCACAATTATGTTCTATTCACTATTATTTGCTCTGAATTACTAGTGGTTCCTTGCAGTGTCCCATAATTGGCCTTCTGCTCTAATCATGGGACCTTTTCACATATACAAACAATTTTGTCCACTCTTCTCTGAACTTGAGAAGTTTGTCTCTCAACTGTTGTACAGTTTAATGCTAGTTTGCAGTGAATTCTATTGCTTTCAACGATTGAATTAAATGTGCACTTGCTCTATTTCAAGTATTTCTGCAGTGTTCAACATCCTTTCTAGACTATAGGCTTACATTTTCATGTCTTTTCCACTTGTGCTATCACAATTCTGTTCTATTCACTATTTATTTTTCTTTGTTTTCACTAGAAATTAATGCTTTATTTTTTTTTAATTTCTTTATTGATTAAGGTATCACATATTTGTCCTCATACCCCATTCCCATCCCCCACCCTTCCCCACTCATGCCCCACCCCCCTGTTGTCCTTAACTGCTGGTTAGGCTCATATGCTTGCACACAAGTCCTTTGGTTGATATCTCCCCTTTACCCCCACCCTTCCCTACCCTCCCTCTGAGGCCCGACAGTTTGATCCATGCCTCCTTCTTTCTGGGCCTGTTCTTGTTCATCAGTCTATGTTGTTCATTATTTACCCTAGATGAGTGAGATCATGTACTATTAGAAATACACTTATAAGAACCGAAAATGAGACAAGCAATAATGTTTATGGTGACAGGCAAATGAATCAGTCTGTAGTGAGTTTCCATCTGGGCCAACAGTTCTTTTGAGACCCAATTTCAATGTCCAATAGTTCCTTATGTGTACATGTCAGCACTGACGTTACATTTCTGGATGGTGGACAAATGGTGGTAATGCAGGTCCAACTCTCTCTGGTTTGGTCTTGGGCAACCTGCAGTAATGCACAGCTGCTAACTGCTAGTATGGGAAGGCCACATCAGCGTCTTCCATCTCTGGACTGTTTCTCTTCTGTCTTCATGGCTGGAGTAGTCCTGTCGATTCCTCTCTGTTGCTGGAATCCACATGGTCTGGGAGTTTTTTTCTGAAAATATACAAACATATTCTCGAACAAAAGTTAATAAAGGAATATTTTCTATAAATTTGACTTGGGATCCTATTTGATTTTTTGCCCAAATGATTTTTCCCCTGGCTTCTTTTGAAACCATGTGTGTTGTTCATGGGTGTCATGATTTTAGCCTTACAATTATATTCTAAAGTATTAATTTTCTGGATGTAACTATTAACTACTATTTGCTCTGAATTACTCGTGGTTCCTTGCAGCGTCCTATAATTGGCCTTCTCCTGTACTTTTGGGACTTCCCCACATGTACAAACGACTTTGTCCACTCTTCTCTGAACGTGAGAAGCTATATACACTTTTATCTCAACTGTTGTACAGTTGAATGCTACTTTCAGTGAATTCCATTGCTTTCAAAGACTGGTTTTATGTGCACTTGCTCTATTTCAAGAATTTCTGCAGTGTACAAAGACCTTTATATACCATAGACTTATATTTTATTGTCTTTTCACTTGTGTTCTCACAATTCTGTTCTATTCAATATTATTTGCTTTGAGTTACTAGTGGTTCCTTGCAGTGTCCTATAATTGGCCTTCTGCTCTAATCATGGTACTTGCCCACATGTACAAACAACTTTATACACTCCTCTGTGAACTTGAGAAGCTATATAAACTTGTCTCTCAACTATTTTACAGTTGAATACTACTTTGCAGTGAATTATTTTGGTTTCAAACACTGGTTTAATGTGTACTTGCTATATTTCAAATATTTCCGCAATGTATAACATGCTTTCTGGACTATAGACTTACATTTTGCTGTCTATTCCACTTGTTCTATCACAATTCTGTTCTATTCACTATTATTTGCTCTGAATTACTAGTGGTTCCTTGCAGTGTCCTATAATTGGCCTTCTGCTCTAATCGTGGGACCTCCCCACATATACAAAAAACTTTGTACACTCTTCTATGAACCTGAAAAGCTATATACACTTGTCTATCAACTGTTGTACTGTTGAATGCTACTTTGCAGTGAATTCTATTGCTTTCAAGGACTGATGTAATGTGCACTTGCTCTATTTCAAGGATTTCTGCAGGTTACATTATTTTTTCTATACTATAGGCGTCCATTTTGATTTCTTTTCCACTTGTTCTCTCACAATTCAGTTACATTCATTATTGGCCCTGAATTACTACTGGTTTCTTGCAGTGTAAAATAACTGGCCTTCTGCTCTATTTATGGGACTTAACCACATGTACAAACAACTTTATAAACTCCTCTGTGGACTAGAGAAGCTATATAAACTTGCCTCTCAACTTTTTTCCAGTTTAGTGCTACTTTTCAGTGAATTCAAGTGCTTTCAAACACTGGTTTCATGTGCACTTGCTCTAGTTCAAAGATTTCTGCAGTGTGCAAAGACCTTTCTAGACTATAGACTTACATTTTGATGTCTTCTCCCCTTCTTCCATCACAATTCTGTTCTATTCACTATTATTTAATTTGAATTACTAGTGGTTCCTTGCAGTGTCCTATAGTTGGCCTTTTCCTGTACTTTTGGGACTTCCCAGGATGTACAAACACCTTTGTACACTCTTCTCTGAACTTCAGAAGCTATATACACTTGTCTCTCACTGTTTTTCAGTTTAATGCTACCTTTCAATGAATTCCAGTGGTTTCAAAGACTGTTTTAATGTGCACTTTCTCTATTTAAAGGGTTTTCTGCAGTGTGACAAGACCTTTCTAGACTATAGACTTACATTTTGATGTCTATTCCACTTGTTCTATCACCATTTTGTTCTATTCACTATTATTTGCTCTGAATTACTAGGGGTTCCTTGCAGTGTCCTATAATTGGACTTCTCCTGTACTTTTGGGAATTTCTGACATGTACAAACAACCTTGTACACTCTTCTCTGAACTTCAGAAGCTATATACACTTGTCTCTCACTGTTTTTCAGTTTAATGCTACTTTGCATGAATTCTAGTGGTTTCAAAGACTGGTTTAATGTGCTCTTGCTCTATTTCAAGAATTTCTGCAGGGAACATCCATTCTAGACTATAGACTTACATTTTGATGTCTTTTCCACTTGTTCTCTCACAATTCATTTATATCCATTGTTAATGGCTCTAAATTACTACTGGTTTCTTGCAGTGTCCTATAACTGGCCTTTTCCTCTACTTATGAGACTTAACCTCATTTACAAAGAACTTTATACACTCCTGTGTGAACTAGAGAAGCTATATAAACTTATCTCTCAACAGTTTTACAGTTTAATGCTACCTTTCAGTGAATTCTAGTTGTTTCAAAGTCTGGTTTAATGTGCACTTTGCAATATTTAAAAGGTTTTCTGCAGTGTACAACGATCTTTCTGTACTACAGACTTACATTCTGATGTCTTTTCCACTTGTTCTATCACAATTTTGTTATATTCATTGTTATTTGCTCTGAATTACTAGTGGATCCTTGCAGTGTCCTATAATTGGCGTTCTGCTGTACTTTGGGACTTCACCACATGTACAAACAATTTTATACACTCCTCTGTGAACTAGAGAAGCTATATACACTTGTTTCTCAACTATTTTACAGTTAATGCTACTTTTCCGTGAATTCTAGTGGTTTCAAAGACTGGCTTCATGTGCACTTGCTCTATTTTATGGATTTCTGCAGTGTGACAAGACCTTTCTAGACTATAGACTTACATTTTAATGTCTATTCCACTTGTTCTATCACCATTTTGTTCTATTCACTATTATTTTCTCTGAATTACTAGTGGTTCCATGCAATGTCCCATAATTGGCCTTCTGCTCTAATCATGGGACCTTTCCACATATACAAAGAACTTTTGTCCACTCTTCTGTTTACTTGAGAAGTTATATACACTTGTCTCTCAACTGTTGTACAGTTTAATGCTAGATTGCAGTGAGTTCTAGTGGTTTCAAAGAGTGGCTTCTTGTGCACTTGCTCTAATTCAGGGATTTCTGCAGTGTTCACCATCCTTTCTAGACTATAGACTTACATTTTGATGTCTTTCCCACTTGTTCTATCACAATTCTGTTCTATTCACTATTTATTTTTCTTGTTTTCACTAGAAATTAATGTTTTATTTTTTTTAAATTTCTTTATTGATTAAGGTATCACATATTTGTCCTCATCCCCCATTCCCATCCCACACCCCTCCCCACACATGCCCCACCCCCCTGTTGTCCTTAACCACTGGTTAGGCTCATATGCTTGCACACAAGTGCTTTGGTTGATCTCTCCCCTTTACCCCCACCCTTCCCTACCCTCCCTCTGAGGCCCCGACAGTTTGATCCATGCCTCCTTCTTTCTGGGCCTGTTCTTGTTCATCAGGCTATGCTGTTCATTATTTACCCTAGATGAGTGAGATCATGTGCAATTAGAAATACACTTATAAGAACCGAAAATGAGACAAGCAATAATGTTTATGGTGACAGGCAAATGAATCAGTCTGTAGTGAGTTTCTTTCTGGGCCAACAGTTGTTTTGAGACCCAATTTCAATGTCCAGAAGTTCCTTATGTGTACATATCAGCACTGACATTACAGTTCGGGATGGTGGACAAATGGTGGTAATGCAGGTCCGACTCTCTCTGGTTTGGTCCTGGGCAACCTGCAGTAATGCACAGCTGCTAACTGCTAGTATGGGAAGGCCACATCAGTGTCTTCCATCACTGGACTGCTTCTCTTCTGTCTTCATGGCTGGAGTAGTCCTGTCGATTCCTCTCTGTTGCTGGAATCCACATGGTCTGGGAGTTGTTTTCTGAAAATATACAAACATATTCTCGACCAAAAGTTAATAAAGGAATATTTTCTATAAATTTGACTTGGGATACTATTTGATTTTTTGCCCAAATGATTTTTCCCCTAGCTTCTTTTGAAACCTTGTGTGTTGTTCATGGGTGTCTTGCTTTTAGCCTTACAATTAATATTCTAAACTATTAATTTTCTAGATGTAACTATTCACTCCTATTTGCTCTGAATTAGTCGTGGTTCCTTGCAGTGTCCTATAATTGGCCTTCTCCTGTACTTTTGGACTTCCCCACATGTACAAACACCTTTGTCCACACTACTCTAAACTTGAGAAGCTATATAAACTTGTCTCTCAACTTTTGTACAGTTCAATGCTACTTTCAGTGAATTCTATTGCTTTCAAAGACTGGTTTTATGTGCACTTGCTCTATTTCAAGGATTTCTGCAGGGAACAACATCCTTTCTAGACTATAGACCTACATTTTGATGTCTTTGCCAGTTGTTCTCTCACAATTCAGTCATATTCATTGTTATTTGCTCTGAATTACTACTGGTTTCTTGCAGTGTCCTATAATTGGCTTTCTGCTCTACATATGGGACTTCACCACATGTAAAAACAACATTATACATTCCTCTGTGAACTTGAGAAGCTATATAAACTTGTCTCTCAAATGTTTTACATTTTAATGCTACTTTTCAGTGAATTCTAGTTGCTTCAAAGTCGGTTTAATGTGCACTTTGCTCTATTTAAAGGGTTTTCTGCAGTATACAAAGATCTTTTTATACTACAGACTTACATTTTGATGGCTTTTCCACTTGTTCTCTCACAATTCAGTTATATTCATTGTTATTGGCTCTGAATTCTTACTAGTTTCTTGCAGTGTCCTATAACTGGCTGTCTGCTCAATTTATGAGACTTAACCACATTTACAAACAACATTGTAAACTACTCTGTGAACTAGAGAAGCTATATAAACTTGTCTCTCAACTTTTTTCCAGTTTAATGCTACTTTTCAGTGCATTCTAGTATTTTCAATACTGGTTTAATGTGCACTTGCTCTAGTTCAAGATTTCTGCAGGGAACAACATCCTTTCTAGTCTATAGACTTACATTTTGATGTCTTTTCCACTTGTCCTATCACAATTCTGTTCTATTCACTATTATTTGCTCTGAATTACTAGTGGTTCAGTTCAGTGTCCTATAATTGGCCTGCTCCTGTACTTTTGGGTCTTCCCCACATGTACAAACAACTTTGTACACCCTTCTCTGAACTTGAGAAGCTATATACACTTGTCACTCAACTGCTGTATAGTTGAATGCTACTTTGCAGTGAATTCTATTTCTTTCAAACACTGGTTTAATGTGCACTTACTCTATTTCAAGGATTTCTGCAGGGAACAACATCCTTTCTAGACTATAGACCTACATTTTGATGTCTTTGCCAGTTGTTCTCTCACAATTCAGTCATATTCATTGTTATTTGCTCTGAATTACTACTGGTTTCTTGCAGTGTCCTATAATTGGCTTTCTGCTCTACATATGGGACTTCACCACATGTAAAAACAACATTATACATTCCTCTGTGAACTTGAGAAGCTATATAAACTTGTCTCTCAAATGTTTTACATTTTAATGCTACTTTTCAGTGAATTCTAGTTGCTTCAAAGTCGGTTTAATGTGCACTTTGCTCTATTTAAAGGGTTTTCTGCAGTATACAAAGATCTTTTTATACTACAGACTTACATTTTGATGGCTTTTCCACTTGTTCTCTCACAATTCAGTTATATTCATTGTTATTGGCTCTGAATTCTTACTAGTTTCTTGCAGTGTCCTATAACTGGCTGTCTGCTCAATTTATGAGACTTAACCACATTTACAAACAACATTGTAAACTACTCTGTGAACTAGAGAAGCTATATAAACTTGTCTCTCAACTTTTTTCCAGTTTAATGCTACTTTTCAGTGCATTCTAGTATTTTCAATACTGGTTTAATGTGCACTTGCTCTAGTTCAAGATTTCTGCAGGGAACAACATCCTTTCTAGTCTATAGATTTACATTTTGATGTCTTTTCCACTTGTCCTATCACAATTCTGTTCTATTCACTATTATTTGCTCTGAATTACTAGTGGTTCAGTTCAGTGTCCTATAATTGGCCTGCTCCTGTACTTTTGGGTCTTCCCCACATGTACAAACAACTTTGTACACCCTTCTCTGAACTTGAGAAGCTATATACACTTGTCACTCAACTGCTGTATAGTTGAATGCTACTTTGCAGTGAATTCTATTTCTTTCAAACACTGGTTTAATGTGCACTTACTCTATTTCAAGGATTTCTGCAGGGAACAACATCCTTTCTAGACTATAGACTTACATTTTGATGTCTTTTCCAGTTGTCCTATCACAATTCTGTTCTTTTCACTATTATTTGCTCTGAATTGCTAGTGGTTCCTTGCAGTGTCCTATAATTGGCCTGCTCCTTTACTTTTGGGTCTTCCCCACATGTACAAACAACTTTGTACACTCTTCTCTGAACTTGAGAAGCTATATACATTTGTCTCTCAACATTTGTACAGTGCAATGCTACTTTGCAGTGAATTCTATTTCTTTCAAACACTGGTTTAATGTGCACTTGCTCTAGTTCAAGATTTCTGCAGTGTACAACATCCTTTCTAGACTATAGACTTACATTTTGATGTCTTTTCCACTTGTCCTATCACAATTCTGTTCTATTCACTATTATTTGCTCTGAATTACTAGTGGTTCAGTGCAGTGTCCTATAATTGGCCTGCTCCTGCACTTTTCGGTTTTCCCCACATGTACAAACAACTTTGTGCACCCTTATCTGAACTTGAGAAGCTATATACACACTTTGTCTCTCAACTGCTGTACAGTTGAATGCTACTTTGCAGTGAATATTATTTCTTTCAAACAATGGTTTAATGTGCACTTTCTCTATTTCAAGGATTTCTGCAGGGAACAACATCCTTTCTAGACTATAGACTTACATTTTGATGTCTTTTCCACTTGTCCTATCACAATTCTGTTCTTTTCACTATGATTTGCTCTGAATTACTAGTGGTTCCTTGCAGTGTTCTATAATTGGCCTGCTCCTGTACTTTTGGGATTCCCCACATGTACAAACCACTTTGTGCACTCTTCTCTGAACTTGAGAAGCTATATACACTTGTCTCTCAACTGCTGTACAGTTGAATGCTACTTTGCAGTGAATTCTATTTCTTTCGAACACTGGTTTAATGTGCACTTGCTCTATTTCAAGGATTTCTGAAGGGAACAACATCCTTTCTAGACTATAGACTTACATTTTCAAGTCTTTGCCAGTTGTTCTCTCACAATTCAGTCATATTCATTGTTATTTGCTCTGAATTACTACTGGTTTCTTGCAGTGTCCTATAATTGGCTTTCTGCTGTACATATGGGACTTCACCACATGTAAAAACAACTTTATACACTCCTCTGTGAACTTGAGAAGCTATATAATCTTGTCTTTCAAATGTTTTACAGTTTAATGCTCCTTTTCATTGAATTCTAGTTGTTTCAAAGTCTGGTTTAATGTGCACTTTGCTCTATTTAAAGGGTTTTCTGCAGTGTACAAAGATCTTTCTATACTACAGACTTACATTTTGATGGCTTTTCCACTTGTTCTATCACAATACTGTTATATTCATTGTTATTTGATCTGAATTACTAATGGTTCCTTGCAGAGTCCTATCATTGGCATTCTCCTGTACTTTTGGGAATTCCTCACATGTACAAACCACTTTGTGCACTCTTCTCTGAACTGAGAAGCTATATTCAATTTTCTCTCAACTGTTGTACAGTTGAATGCAACTTTTAGTGAATTCTCTATTGCTTTCAAAGACTGGTTTAATGTGCACTTGCTCTATTTCAAGAATTTCTGCAAGGAACAACATCAATTCTAGACTATAGACTTACATTTTGATGTCTTTTCCACTTGTTCTCTCACATTTCAGTTATATTCATTGTTATTGGCTCTGAATTGCTACTCGTTTCTTGCAGTGTCCTATATCTGGCTGTCTGCTCTATTTATGAGACTTAACCACATTTACAAACAACATTATAAACTACTCTGTGTACTAGAGAAGCTATATAAACTTGTCTCTCAACTTTTTTCCAGCTTAATGCTACTTTTCAGTGAATTGTAGTACTTTCAAAGACTGGTTTAATGTGCACTTGCTCTAGTTCAAGATTTCTGCAGTGTACAACATCCTTTCTAGACTATAGACTTACATTTTGATGTCTTTTCCACTTGTCCTATCACAATTCTGTTCTATTCACTATTATTTGCTCTGAATTACTAGTGGTTCAGTGCAGTGTCCTATAATTGGCCTGCTCCTGCACTTTTTTCGGTTTTCCCCACATGTACAAACAACTTTGTACACCCTTATCTGAACTTGAGAAGCTATATACACTTGTCTCTCAACTGCTGTACAGTTGAATGCTACTTTGCAGTGAATATTATTTCTTTCAAACAATGGTTTAATGTGCACTTTCTCTATTTCAAGGATTTTCTGCAGGGAACAACATCCTTTCTAGACTATAGACTTACATTTTGATGTCTTTTCCACTTGTCCTATCACAATTCTGTTCTTTTCACTATTATTTGCTCTGAATTACTAGTGGTTCCTTGCAGTGTTCTATAATTGGCATGCTCCTGTACTTTTGGGATTCCCCACATGTACAAACCACTTTGTGCACTCTTCTCTGAACTTGAGAAGCTATATACACTTGTCTCTCAACTGCTGTACAGTTGAATGCTACTTTGCAGTGAATTCTATTTTCTTTCGAACACTGGTTTAATGTGCACTTGCTCTAGTTCAGATTTCTGCAGTGTACAACATCCTTTCTAGACTATAGATTTACATTTTGATGTCTTTTCCACTTGTCCTATCACAATTCTGTTCTATTCACTATTATTTGCTCTGAATTACTAGTGGTTCAGTTCAGTGTCCTATAATTGGCCTGCTCCTGTACTTTTGGGACTTCCCCACATGTACAAAAACTTTTACACCCTTCTCTGAACTTGAGAAGCTATATACACTTGTCACTCAACTGCTGTATAGTTGAATGCTACTTTGCAGTGAATTCTATTTCTTTCAAACACTGGTTTAATGTGCACTTGCTCTAGTTCAAGATTTCTGCAGTGTACAACATCCTTTCTAGACTATAGACTTACATTTTGATGTCTTTTCCACTTGTCCTATCACAATTCTGTTCTTTTCACTATGATTTGCTCTGAATTACTAGTGGTTCCTTGCAGTGTTCTATAATTGGCCTGCTCCTGTACTTTTGGGATTCCCCACATGTACAAACCACTTTGTGCACTCTTCTCTGAACTTGAGAAGCTATATACACTTGTCTCTCAACTGCTGTACAGTACAGTTGAATGCTACTTTTGCAGTGAATTCTATTTCTTTCAAACACTGGTTTTAATGTGCACTTTGCTCTATTTCAAGGATTTCTGAAGGGAACAACATCCTTTCTAGACTATAGACTTACATTTTGATGTCTTTTCCCAGTTGTTCTCTCACAATTCAGTCATGTTTTTCATTGTTATTTGCTCTGAATTACTACTGGTTTCTTGCAGTGTCCTATAATTGGCTTTCTGCTGTACTTTTTTTTATGGGACTTCACCACATGTAAAAACAAATTACTTTTTATACACTCCTCTGTGAACTTGAGAAGCTATATACACTTGTCTCTCAAATGCTTTTTACAGTTTCAAATGCTACAGTTTTTCAGTGAATTCTATTTCTTTCAAACACTGGTTTAATGTGCACTTGCTCTATTTCAAAGGATTTCTGCAGTGCAACATCCTTTCTAGACTATAGACTTACATTTTGATGTCTTTTCTAGACTATTCAGCTCTGAATTACATTTTGATCCTATCTTTTCCATTTTGTCCTATCAAACAATTCTCTTACTATATTCACAGTTTAATATTATTTGCTCTGAATTACTAGTGGTAACTAGTGGTTGAACAGAGAAGCACTTGCAGTGTCCTATAATTGGCCTGCTCCTGTACTTTTGGGAATTCCCCACATGTACAAACAACTTTGTACACTCTTCTCTGAACTTGAGAAGCTATATACACTTGTCTCTCAACTGCTGTACAGTTGAATGCTACTTTGCAGTGAATTCTATTTCTTTCAAACACTGGTTTAATGTGTGCACTTGCTCTATTTCAGGATTTCTGCAGGGAACAACATCCTTTCTAGACTATAGACTTACAACATCACTTTCTAGACTATAGACTTACATTTTGATGTCTTTTCCACTTGTCACTATCACAATTCTGTTCTTTTCACTATTATTTGCTCTGAATTACTAGTGGTTTAATTGCAGTGTCTCTATAATTGGCCTGCTCCTAGACTACTTTTTGGGACTTTCCCCACATGTACAAACCACTATTTGTGCACTTTTTCGGTTTTCCCCACATGTCTTTGTGAACCCTTCTCTGAACTTGAGAAGCTATATACACTTGTCTCTCAACTGCTGTACAGTTGAATGCTACTTTGCAGTGAATTCTATTTCTTTCAAACACTGGTTTAATGTGCACTTGCTCTATTTCAAGATTTCTGCAGGGTACAACATCCTTTCTAGACTATAGACTTACATTTTGATGTCTTTTCCACTTGTCTATCCTATCACAATTCTGTTCTATTCACTATTATTTGCTCTGAATTACTAGTGGTTCAGTGCAGTGTCCTATAATTGGCCTGCTCCTGTACTTTTGGGTTTTCCCCACATGTACAAACAACTTTGTGCACCCTTCTCTGAACTTGAGAAGCTATATATACACTTGTCTCTCAACTGCTGTACAGTTGAATGCTACTTTGCAGTGAATTCTATTTTTCTTTCAAACACTGGTTTAATGTGCACTTGCTCTAGTTTCAAGATTTCTGCAGGAACAACATCCTTTCTAGACTATAGATTTACATTTTGATGTCTTTTCCACTTGTCCTATCACAATTCTGTTCTTTTCACTATTATTTGCTCTGAATTACTAGTGGTTCCTTGCAGTGTCCTATAATTGGCCTGCTCCTGTACTTTTGGGATTCCCCCACATGTACAAACCACTTTGTGCACTCTTCTCTGAACTTGAGAAGCTATATACACTTGTCTCTCAACTGTTGTACAGTGCAGTTGAATGCTACTTTGCAGTGAATTCTATTTCTTTCAAACACTGGTTTAATGTGCACTTGCTCTATTTCAAGGATTTCTGAAGGGAACAACATCCTTTCTAGACTATAGACTTACATTTTCAAGTCTTTCTTTGCCAGTTGTTCTCTCACAATTCAGTCATATTCATTGTTATTTGCTCTGAATTACTACTGGTTTCTTGCAGTGTCCTATAATTGGCTTTCTGCTGTACATATGGGACTTCACCACATGTAAAAACAACTTTATACACTCCTCTGTGAACTTGAGAAGCTATATAAACTTGTCTTTCAAATGTTTTACATTTTAATGCTCCTTTTCAGTGAATTCTATTTGTTTTCAAAGTCTGATTTAATGTGCACTTTGCTCTATTTAAAGGGTTTTCTGCAGTGTACAAAGATCTTTCTATACTACAGACTTACATTTTGATGGCTTTTCCACTTGTTCTATCACAATAATGTTATATTCATTGTTATTTGATCTGAATTACTAATGGTTCCTTGCAGAGTCCTATCATTGGCCTTCTCCTGTACTTTTGGGAATTCCTCACATGTACAAACCACTTTGTGCACTCTTCTCTGAACTGAGAAGCTATATTCACTTTTCTCTCAACTGTTGTACAGTTGAATGCAACTTTTAGTGAATTCTATTGCTTTCAAAGACTGGTTTAATGTGCACTTGCTCTATTTCAAGAATTTCTGCAAGGAACAACATCAATTCTAGACTATAGACTTACATTTTGATGTCTTTTCCACTTGTTCTCTCACATTTCAGTTATATTCATTGTTATTGGCTCTGAATTGCTACTCGTTTCTTGCAGTGTCCTATATCTGGCTGTCTGCTCTATTTATGAGACTTAACCACATTTACAAACAACATTATAAACTACTCTGTGTACTAGAGAAGCTATATAAACTTGTCTCTCAACTTTTTTCCAGCTTAATGCTACTTTTCAGTGAATTGTAGTACTTTCAAAGACTGGTTTAATGTGCACTTGCTCTAGTTCAAGATTTCTGCAGTGTACAACATCCTTTCTAGACTATAGACTTACATTTTGATGTCTTTTCCACTTGTCTTATCACAATTCTGTTCTATTCACTATTATTTGCTCTGAATTACTAGTGGTTCAGTGCAGTGTCCTATAATTGGCCTGCTCCTGCACTTTTCGGTTTTCCCCACATGTACAAACAACTTTGTACACCCTTATCTGAACTTGAGAAGCTATATACACTTGTCTCTCAACTGCTGTACAGTTGAATGCTACTTTGCAGTGAATATTATTTCTTTCAAACAATGGTTTAATGTGCACTTTCTCTATTTCAAGGATTTCTGCAGGGAACAACATCCTTTCTAGACTATAGACTTACATTTTGATGTCTTTTCCACTTGTCCTATCACAATTCTGTTCTTTTCACTATTATTTGCTCTGAATTACTAGTGGTTCCTTGCAGTGTTCTATAATTGGCATGCTCCTGTACTTTTGGGATTCCCCACATGTACAAACCACTTTGTGCACTCTTCTCTGAACTTGAGAAGCTATATACACTTGTCTCTCAACTGCTGTACAGTTGAATGCTACTTTGCAGTGAATTCTATTTCTTTCGAACACTGGTTTAATGTGCACTTGCTCTAGTTCAAGATTTCTGCAGTGTACAACATCCTTTCTAGTCTATAGATTTACATTTTGATGTCTTTTCCACTTGTCCTATCACAATTCTGTTCTATTCACTATTATTTGCTCTGAATTACTAGTGGTTCAGTTCAGTGTCCTATAATTGGCCTGCTCCTGTACTTTTGGGACTTCCCCACATGTACAAACAACTTTTTACACCCTTCTCTGAACTTGAGAAGCTATATACACTTGTCACTCAACTGCTGTATAGTTGAATGCTACTTTGCAGTGAATTCTATTTCTTTCAAACACTGGTTTAATGTGCACTTGCTCTAGTTCAAGATTTCTGCAGTGTACAACATCCTTTCTAGACTATAGACTTACATTTTGATGTCTTTTCCACTTGTCCTATCACAATTCTGTTCTTTTCACTATGATTTGCTCTGAATTACTAGTGGTTCCTTGCAGTGTTCTATAATTGGCCTGCTCCTGTACTTTTGGGATTCCCCACATGTACAAACCACTTTGTGCACTCTTCTCTGAACTTGAGAAGCTATATACACTTGTCTCTCAACTGCTGTACAGTTGAATGCTACTTTGCAGTGAATTCTATTTCTTTCGAACACTGGTTTAATGTGCACTTGCTCTATTTCAAGGATTTCTGAAGGGAACAACATCCTTTCTAGACTATAGACTTACATTTTCAAGTCTTTGCCAGTTGTTCTCTCACAATTCAGTCATATTCATTGTTATTTGCTCTGAATTACTACTGGTTTCTTGCAGTGTCCTATAATTGGCTTTCTGCTGTACATATGGGACTTCACCACATGTAAAAACAACTTTATACACTCCTCTGTGAACTTGAGAAGCTATATAATCTTGTCTTTCAAATGTTTTACAGTTTAATGCTCCTTTTCATTGAATTCTAGTTGTTTCAAAGTCTGGTTTAATGTGCACTTTGCTCTATTTAAAGGGTTTTCTGCAGTGTACAAAGATCTTTCTATACTACAGACTTACATTTTGATGGCTTTTCCACTTGTTCTATCACAATAATGTTATATTCATTGTTATTTGATCTGAATTACTAATGGTTCCTTGCAGAGTCCTATCGTTGGCATTCTCCTGTACTTTTGGGAATTCCTCACATGTACAAACCACTTTGTGCACTCTTCTCTGAACTGAGAAGCTATATTCACTTTTCTCTCAACTGTTGTACAGTTGAATGCAACTTTTAGTGAATTCTATTGCTTTCAAAGACTGGTTTAATGTGCACTTGCTTCAAGAATTTCAAGAATTTCTGCAAGGAACAACATCAATTCTAGACTATAGACTTACATTTTGATGTCTTTTCCACTTGTTCTCTCACATTTCAGTTATATTCATTGTTATTGGTTCTGAATTGCTACTCGTTTCTTGCAGTGTCCTATATCTGGCTGTCTGCTCTATTTATGAGACTTAACCACATTTACAAACAACATTATAAACTACTCTGTGTACTAGAGAAGCTATATAAACTTGTCTCTCAACTTTTTTCCAGCTTAATGCTACTTTTCAGTGAATTGTAGTACTTTCAAAGACTGGTTTAATGTGCACTTGCTCTAGTTCAAGATTTCTGCAGTGTACAACATCCTTTCTAGACTATAGACTTACATTTTGATGTCTTTTCCACTTGTCTTATCACAATTCTGTTCTATTCACTATTATTTGCTCTGAATTACTAGTGGTTCAGTGCAGTGTCCTATAATTGGCCTGCTCCTGCACTTTTCGGTTTTCCCCACATGTACAAACAACTTTGTACACCCTTATCTGAACTTGAGAAGCTATATACACTTGTCTCTCAACTGCTGTACAGTTGAATGCTACTTTGCAGTGAATATTATTTCTTTCAAACAATGGTTTAATGTGCACTTTCTCTATTTCAAGGATTTCTGCAGGGAACAACATCCTTTCTAGACTATAGACTTACATTTTGATGTCTTTTCCACTTGTCCTATCACAATTCTGTTCTTTTCACTATGATTTGCTCTGAATTACTAGTGGTTCCTTGCAGTGTCCTATAATTGGCCTGCTCCTGTACTTTTGGGATTCCCCACATGTACAAACCACTTTGTGCACTCTTCTCTGAACTTGAGAAGCTATATACACTTGTCTCTCAACTGCTGTACAGTTGAATGCTACTTTGCAGTGAATTCTATTTCTTTCGAACACTGGTTTAATGTGCACTTGTTCTAGTTCAAGATTTCTGCAGGGAACAACATCCTTTCTAGTCTATAGATTTACATTTTGATGTCTTTTCCACTTGTCCTATCACAATTCTGTTCTATTCACTATTATTTGCTCTGAATTACTAGTGGTTCAGTGCAGTGTCCTATAATTGGCCTGCTCCTGTACTTTTGGGTCTTCCCCACATGTACAAACAACTTTGTACACTCTTCTCTGAACTTGAGAAGCTATATACACTTGTCTCTCAACTGCTGTACAGTTGAATGCTACTTTGCAGTGAATTCTATTTCTTTCAAACCCTGGTTTAATGTGCACTTGCTCTATTTCAAGGATTTCTGAAGGGAACAACATCCTTTCTAGACTATAGACTTACATTTTCAAGTCTTTCCCAGTTGTTCTCTCACAATTCAGTCATATTCATTGTTATTTGCTCTGAATTACTACTGGTTTCTTGCAGTGGCCTATAATTGGCTTTCTGCTGTACATATGGGACTTCACCACATGTAAAAACAACTTTATACACTCCTCTGTGAACTTGAGAAGCTATATAAACTTGTCTTTCAAATGTTTTACATTTTAATGCTCCTTTTCAGTGAATTCTATTTGTTTCAAAGTCTGATTTAATGTGCACTTTGCTCTATTTAAAGGGTTTTCTGCAGGGTACAAAGATCTTTCTACACTACAGACTTACATTTGATGGCTTTTCCACTTGTTCTATCACAATAATGTTATATTCATTGTTATTTGATCTGAATTACTAATGGTTCCTTGCAGAGTCCTATCATTGGCCTTCTCCTGTACTTTTTGGGAATTCCTCACATGTACAAACCACTTTGTGCACTCTTCTCTGAACTGAGAAGCTATATTCACTTTTCTCTCAACTGTTGTACAGTTGAATGCAACTTTTAGTGAATTCTATTGTTTTCAAAGACTGGTTTAATGTGCACTTGCTATATTTCAAGAATTTCTGCAAGCAGCAACATCAATTCTAGACTATAGACTTACATTTTGATATCTTTTCCACTTGTTCTCTCACATTTCAGTTATATTCATTGTTATTGGTTCTGAATTGCTACTCGTTTCTTGCAGTGTCCTATAACTGGCTGTCTGCTCTATTTATGAGACGTAACCACATATACAAACAACATTATAAACTACTCTGTGTACTAGAGAAGCTATATAAACTTGTCTCTCAACTTTTTTCCAGCTTAATGCTACTTTTCAGTGAATTGTAGTACTTTCAAAGACTGGTTTAATGTGCACTTGCTCTAGTTCAAGATTTCTGCAGTGTACAACATCCTTTCTAGACTATAGACCTACATTTTGATGTCTTTTCACTTGTCCTATCACAATTCTGTTCTATTCACTATTATTTGCTCTGAATTACTAGTGGTTCCTTGCAGTGTCCTATAATTTGCCTGTCTGCTCTATTTATGAAACTTAACCACATTTACAAACAACATTATAAACTACTCTGTGTACTAGAGAAGCTATATAAACTTGTCTCTCAACTTTTTTCCAGTTTAATGCCACTTTTCAGTGATTTCTAGTACTTTCAAAGACTGGTTTAATGTGCATTTGCTCTAGTTCAAGATTTCGGCAGTGTACAACATCCTTTCTAGACTATAGACTTACGTCTTTTTTGTCCTATCACAATTCTGTTCTATTCACTATTATTTGCTCTGAATTACTAGTGGTTCCTTGCAGTGTCCTATAATTGGCCTGCTCCTGTACTTTTGGGTCTTCCCCACATGTACAAACAAGTTTGTACACTCTTCTCTGAAATTGAGAAGCTATATACACTTGTCTCTCAACTGTTGTACAGTTCAATGCTACTTTGCAGTGAATTCTATTTCTTTCGAACACTGGTTTAATGTGCACTTGCTCTAGTTCAAGATTTCTGCAGTGTACAACATCCTTTCTAGTCTATAGATTTACATTTTGATGTCTTTTCCACTTGTTCAATCACAATAATGTTCTATTCACTATTATTTGCTCTGAATTACGAGTGGTTCCTTGCAGTGTCCTATAATTGGCCTTCTCCTGTACTTTTGGGAATTCCTCACATGTACAAACCACTTTGTGCACTCTTCTCTGAACTTGAGAAGCTATATACACTTTTCTCTCAACTGTTGTACAGTTCAATGCTACTTTGCAGTGAATTCTATTGCTTTCAAAGACTGGTTTAATGTGCACTTGCTCTATTTCAAGAATTTCTGCAAGGAACAACATCAATTCTAGACTATAGACTTACATTTTGATGTCTTTTCCACTTGTTCTCTCACAATTCAGTTATATTCATTGTTATTGGCTCTGAATTGCTACTCGTTTCTTGCAGTGTCCTATAACTGGCTGTCTGCTCTATTTATGAGACTTAACCACATTTACAAACAACATTATAAAGTACTCTGTGGCGGGGAGGGGAAGATGGCGTCCGGCAGGAAGGTAGGGAGGGTGAGTGTGTGATCGAGTGAAGGAGCGATAGAGGTGTGTGTGGATGTGTGTGTGGGTTTGTGTGTGAGTGAAATAGGGACAATTAGTCCCTGCAGTTCTTCCAGGGGGCTTCCAATCCAGGCAGTCTTGGTTGGCAAAACCCCGCGGCTGCTGCAAACACTCCGGGGAGGACACCAGTGGCACAGAGACCCCGCCATCTTTACGATCGGAACTGCTAGAGACTAGAATCCTAACCTTACCACCACCCAGTCTTGTCTCGGAAGCAAACCTGGTCACTACAGCCACTCTGGTAGAAGACCTGCCACCCCAGCTGCAGATGCGAGAACCCTGAGACCTCCACCTCCAAAAGTGCGCTGCTGAAAGCAGTAAGTACAACCTCCCCCTCCCCAGCGCTGGAACTCAGGATTCGCTGAATCCCCAGCCCATAGACACCCAGGCACTCCACTACCCAGGCACTGCTTGGGAACCACCGAGAGACCCCGAGGGGGTGATTCTGCACAGTCAAGGGTGCGCGGCCCTGCAGTAGAATCTCTGAACTGCCCCTTCCTAAATAACTGCCCACGGACACCCCTGCGGTGCAACTTCAGGGCCAGGGTGCATCAGAGCTTTGCGCAGGTGGGCGCGCCACCATTCACGCACAATCAAGGGCAGGCAAACTCAAGGCCACAGCAAGGGAAAGCACCCTGAGCCCATATATCCACAGGGTCCTCTGGGGAGCTGCTTTGAGCCTCTGATGGGTGTGATTCTGTACAGCCAAGGATGCGCTGCCCCACAGCAGAAACTCTGAACTCCTTTCTCCTGAATAACTTCCCACATACACCCTAGCTGTTTAACTTCCGGGCCAGAGTCTCTCAAATTGCATCAGAGCTGTGCGCTGGCGGGCACGCCACCAGTTCTCGCACACTCCAGAGCGGCAAACTCACAGCCACAGCAAGGGAAGGTGCCCTGAGCCCATATATCCACAGGGTCCTCAGGGGAGCTGCTTTGAGCCCCTGCTGAGTGTGATTCTGTACAGCCAAGGACGCACTGCCCCACAGCAGAAACTCTGAACTCCTTTCTCCTGAATAACTTCCCACATACACCCTAGCTGTTTATTCTTCAGTGCCAGAGTCTCTCAAAGTGCGTCAGAGCTGTGCCCCTGCAAACACACCTCCACAGAAGCGAATTTACAACAGGCAGGCACCCTGAGCCTATCTACACACTGGGTGCTAGTGGGAGCCACTGGGAGCTCTCCCAACAGTCGGTTCCTGGGTGCCACTGTGAATTCCCACTGGACACGCGCGATTTCAACTAAGGGTGCAAGACAGCAAAAACTGGGACACTCCATAGCTGCTGACTTTTAGACACCACAGTTGTGCCTCTCAAGCTTGCAGGCCTACATCAAGAGAACCCAAGTAGCTCAAGTAGGGAGCTACACTAGATTACCAAGCCCAGGAGAACTGAGAGATTACACCAGTAGCACCATCTTCAAAAGAACCGGGGTAGCAAAGCAAGCGGATCTACAATTAAAACATTACAGGAAAACATGGGGAGAGAAAAAAAAGGAAATTCCCAAATGGAGGAAAAAGAGGAATCACCAGAAAGGGAGTTAAATGAAACTTGAGGCTAGCAGCTTAACAGAGAAAGAATTCAGAGTATTCGTTATAAGGATGTTTAAACGGATGGATGACAAATACACACAACTCAATGAGAACTATAAGGAGCTGAATGAAAATGTCACCAACATGAAAAGAAACCAAGAGGAGATGAAGAACGACATAGCTGCAATAAAGAACACAATGGAAGGCTTAAAGAGTAGAGTAGAAGAGGCTGAGGACCGCATCAGCGAATTAGAAGACAAGGTAGGAAAAAAAACACACAAACACAGCAGCAACTGGAAAGAAGACTTAAAAAGCAAGAGGAGAACCTAAGGGAGCTTTGGGACAACACAAAACGAAACAACCTTCGAATAATAGGGATAAAAGAAGGAGAGGAAGAGAAGCAAGGAATAGAAAACCTGTTAGAAGAAATAATGACAGAAAACTTCCCTGATATTGGCAAGAAAAAAAAACTATCCAAGTCCAAGAAGTACACAGAGTCCCAAACAAGTTGAACCCCAAAAGACCGACACCAAGACACATCATAATTAAATTGACGAACACCAACGACAAAGCAAGAATCTTAAAGGCTGCCAGAGAGAAACAGAAAGTTACCTACAAGGGATCTCCTATCAGAATATCAACTGATTTCTCAACAGAAACACACCAGGCCAGAAGGGAATGGAATGAAATATACAAAGTGATGCAAAACAAGGGACTGAATCCAAGAATACTATACCCAACAAGGCTATCATTCAAAATTGAAGGTGGAATCAGAAGCTTCACAGTCAAAAAAGGGCTAAGAGAGTTCATCACTACCAAGCCAGCAATGCAAGAAATGCTAAAGGGGCTGCTGTAAAAAGAAGAGAAAGGCAAGAAGAAACACAAACACTAAGGAAAAATATGTCAACAAACAGGTACTTATCAATAATAACAGTAAACGTAAATGGATTAAATGCACCAATCAAAAGACATAGGGTAGCTGAATGGATAAGAAAACATGACCCATATATTTGCTGTCTACAAGAGACCCACCTTAGAGCAAAAGACTCACACAGACTGAGAGTGAAGGGATGGAAAAACATTTTTCAGGCAAATGGAAAGGAGAAAAAAGCTGGGGTTGCAATACTTATATCAGATAAAATAGACCTCAAAGTAAAGGCTTTAACAAGAGATAAGGAAGGCCACTACATAATACTAAAGGGAGCAATCCAGCAAGAAGATATAACTCTAGTAAACATATATGCACCCAACGCAGGAGCGCCCAAATACATAAAAAATCTGCTGGAAGATATCAAGGGAGAGTTCGACATCAACACAATCATAGTAGGGGACTTCAATACACCACTGACACCAATGGATAAATCCTCTGGAAAAAAAATCAGCAAAGAAACAGCAATTCTAAATGACACATTAGATCAGATGGACCTAATTGACATCTTCAGAGTATTTCACCCCAAAGCAATGGAATATACGTTCTTCTCAAGTGCACATGGGACATTCTCAAAAATAGACCATATATTGGGTAACAAGCAAAGTCTCCCAAAATTCAAAAAGATTGAAATCATATCAAGCATTTTCTCAGACCACAATGGCATAATATTAGAAATACACTACAATAAAAACATTCCAAAAAATGCAAACACTTGGAAACTGAATAGCATGCTACTAAACAATGATTGGGTTATCAATGAGATCAAAGAAGAAATTAAAAACATCCTGGAGACTAATGACAATAAAAACACAACATTGCAAATCCTATGGGACACAATGAAAGCAGTCCTGAGAGGGAAATGTATAGCTCTACAGGCCTACCTCAAAAAACAAGAAAAAATGGTAATAGATTATCTAACTCAACAACTCAAAGAATTAGAAAGGGAGAAACAAGAAAAGCCCACAGTGAGCAGAAGAAAGGAAATAATAAAGATCAGAGCAGAAATGAATGACATAGAGACCAAAAAAACAATACACAAGATCAACAAAACCAAGAGCTGGTTCTTTGAAAGGATAAACAAGATTGATGAACCTCTAGCCAGGCTCACCAAGAAGCAAAGAGAGAGGACCCAAATAAACAAAATCAGAAATGAAAGAGGTGAAATAACAACAGACCCCACAGAAATACAAAGGATTGTCAAAAAATACTATGAACAACTCTACTCCAACAAACTAGACAACCTGGAGGAAATGGACACATTCCTAGAAAAAAACACAACCTTCCAAAACTTACTCAGGAAGAGACTAAAAACCCCAATAGGTTGATAACTATGGAAGAAATTGAAGCAGTTATCAAAAAGCTTCCAGCAAACAAAAGCCCGGGGCCAGACGACTTCACAGGGGAGTTTTATAAAACATTCAAGGAAGAGCTAAAACCTATCCTCCTCAGACTATTCCAGAAAATTCAAGAAGAAGGAACACTTCCAAGCTCCTTCTATGAAGCCAGCATCACCCTAATACCAAAACCAGATAAAGATAACACAATGAAAGAGAATTACAGGCCAATATCCCTCATGAACATAGATGCCAAAATCCTCAACAAAATTCTAGCAAATCGCTCCAGCAGTACATCAGAAAGATCATACACCACGACCAAGTAGGATTTATCCCTGGGATGCAAGGATGGTATAATATTCACAAATTAATAAACGTGATACATCACATAAACAAATAGAGACATAAAAACCATATAGTCATATCAATTGATGCAGAAAAACCATTTGACAAAATCCAACACCCTTTCTTGATAAAAACTCTCAGCAAGCTGGGAATAGGAGGATCATACCTCAACATAATAAAAGCCATATATGACAAACCCACAGCCAACATCATACTCAATGGGCAAAAGCTAAAACCATTTCCCCTAAGAACAGGAACAAGACAGGGATGCACACTTTCACCACTCCTGTTCAAAATAGTGTTGGAAATACTAGCCATTGCCATCAGACAAGAAGAAGAAATTAAAGGCATCCAAACTGGAAAAGAAGAAGTAAAACTGTCCTTCTTTACAGATGACATGATACTGTACATAGAAAACCCTAAAGAGACGCCATCAAAAAATTATTAGACTTAATAAATGAATTTGGCAGAGTAGCAGGATACAAAATAAATGCTAAGAAATCTATGGCATTTCTGTACACCAATAATGAACTTACAGAAAGAGAGACTAAAAAAGCAATCCCATTTACCATCACACCAAAAAAAATTAAGATACCTAGGAATAAACTTAAATAAGGAGGTAAAAGACCTATACGCGGAAAACTACTACACAACACTGAAAAAAGAGATAGAGGAAGACATAAACAGATGGAAGAACATACCATGTTCATGGATTGGTAGAATCAACATCATCAAAATGTCCATACTACCCAAAGCAATCTATAATTTCAATGCACTTCCCATTAAAATACCAACGGCATACTTCACAGACCTAGAACGAACTTTCCAAAAATTCATCTGGAAATAAAAAAAAGACCCCAAATAGCCACAGCAATCCTGAGAAAGAAGAACAAAGTAGGTGGGATCTCCATACCAGATTTCAAGCTGTATTACAAAGCCACTGTTCTCAAAATTGCCTGGTATTGGCACAAGAACAGACATATAGATCAATGGAATAGAATAGAGAACCCAGAAATCGATCCAAATCACTATGCTCAATTAATATTTGACAAAGGTGGCATGAACATACAATGGATTCAAGACAGTCTCTTCAACAAATGGTGTTGGGAAAATTGGACAGATACATGCAAAAAAATGAAACTAGACCACCAACTTACACCATACACAAAAATAAACTTAAAATGGATCAAGGACCTAAACATAATACAGGAAACCATAAAAATACTAGAGGAATCTACAGGCAGAAAAATCTCTGATATATGCTAAAAGAACTTCTTCACTGATACTGCTCCTAGGGCAATGGAAGCTAAAGAGAAAATAAACAAATGGGACTACATCAAAATAAAAAGCTTTTGCACAGCAAAGGAAACCATCAATAAAACCACAAGAAAGCCCACTACATGGGAGAACATATTTGCCAATGATGTCAACGATAAGGGTTTAATCTCCAACATTTACAGGGAACTCATGCAGCTTAACAAAAAGAAGATAAACAACCCAATCAAAAAATGGGCAACTGATCTAAATAGACACTTTTCGAAAGAAGACAGAAGGAAGGCCAAGAGACACATGAAAACCTGCTCTAAATCACTAATCATTAGAGAGATGTAAATCAAAACAACAATGCGGTACCATCTCACACATGTCAGAATGGCCATTTTCAACAAGTCAACAAATGACAAGTGCTGGCGAGGATGTGGAGAAAAAGGAACCCTCGTGCACTGCTGGTGGGAATGCAGACTCGTGCAGCCACTGTGGAGAACAGTATGGAGTTTCCTTAAAAAACTAAAAATAGAACTCCCATTTGACCCAGTGATGCCACTTCTAGGAATATATCCCAAGAAACTGTAAATATCAATCAGAAAGGATTTATGCACCCCTATGTTCATAGCAGCACAATCACTATAGCTAAGATTTGGAAACAGCCTAAGTGCCCATCAGCAGATGAGTGGATTAAAAAACTGTGGTACATCTACACAATGGAATACTACGCTGCGGTCAAAAAGAAGGAGCTCTTACCATTTGCAACAATATGGATGGAGATGGAAAATATTATGCTTAGTGAAATTAGCCAGGCAGAGAAAGATAAATATCACATGATCTCACTCATTTGTGGAATATAATAAACAACATAAACTGATGGGGGGAAAAATAGATCCAGAAACAGAGAAACATCAATCAGAATATCAAACCTCAGGGAAGAAATTGTGAGGTAATCAAAACCCAAGAATGCCTGAGAACGCCTTTCTAGCCACGCTAGCAATCATCAGATGTACGGTAATTTTACCTGGGACAAGAGGGTAAGTATTTTGGTCTTATGTTCCCGACCCCTCATGGGTAAGACCCCTTACATGGGCTGATCCCCTGATTAATGTAGTTACCAATAATACCAAACACCCCTGGACATCCAGGAGGTCCATGGGTGGGGCAAGAAAGTATAAATACACAGGGATCTCCACCCATCTTCCCTTTTGTATGACACGAAATCAAAATAATGCCCCTTTGTGTGTACAATTAAAGAGAGGTTTCTGGCTTGTGTGGACACCAAAGAAAGGGTGTCACTATTATCACTACGTGCCCCCGGTAGAGGTGCAGAAAATGTAACTAAGACCTTGTCTATATAAAAAGAAATGGACAGCCAGTTTGAAAGGGAATTCCCATGGACTAGAACAAAGAATATCCTCGCATGATATTATTCTATACTGTCATTAAAATTTTTCCCAGATTTGGAACACCCCCAGTACTTGTAATAGTTCCTCGCAACATTGGGGATAAAAAAAAAAAAATCATCTGTTTGGTGCTTGGAGACAAACTTAACACATCTCTTGATACTTTAGAATTACAACAACATAATATACAATTATCCCAAGCAAATGTACAAACTAATTCTTTGAATGTCTGGCAGCAATGTAAAAAGGACATGTAAGGATTTAATCCTTCTCATTGTGTAGAGGGCCTCCTGGGAAGGCACCTGAGCATTCTGTATTGGTCCCTGTTACCCTTTAGGCCAAGAGAGACCCTCTTCTCACAATTCAATTGCTCACAGCTGTTGCATGAGCTCTCTGTTCATGTCGAGGTTGAAGTCTCGTGATGACGGGTGCCATGGATCTGTCTCTCACCCAGTGGGGCGAACTGAGCCTTCCCTGGAGAAGAAACCCAGGTTCCACAAGACATGTGATCAGTGCTGGGGCCCCGCCAGCAGGCGAGGGGATCCCATGGCAGGTGCTGGGCATGGAGGCCACGGGGGCATAGGCTACCAAGGAGACAAAACTGAACCTCACGTCACCCTGCTTGGCCCCGGAGGATGGCTGGTTAGCCAGAGACGGGTAAGATTCCTCAAGGAAGGAACAACCTAAGACAGGCACAGTCGCAGAGGGGCCATCAGGAGAGAATTTGGGGATCAACAGAGGTGGGGCACAGACCCTCACCCCCACAACATTGCAGGGGCCTGAACCCTAGCCCCTTCTGAGGGAGGTCTCCTGCCCCCATGGCTGCTTCGTGCTTCCCATGCCCAGCTCAGATAAGGACCCAGATGACCGACAGAGACTTGGCCGACAGCAGCTTCCCTCTCACTCCAACAAGAATTGTTTGAGTTGTCTTGTACCCATGGTGTGGCGAAGTGGGTTTACGATATCTAAATCCAGCCTACCACCAGGAATGCTCAGGACCTACTCAAGAAGGCAAATAATCCCTTCCACCAATATTTATAGGGTAAAATAAGATTGTTGTTAGAGTAATAAATTTGACAGTAAAATAGTAGTCAAGTTTTCAGGCAAATTTAAATTGGCTAGTTGAAACAAGCGAATATTCTAGAAAAATTAATTGTACTGGACAACAAGGTGTTCCTAAAGTGTTAACTAAAATCTTTATTGGTACTTCATCTCATGATAAAATTGTGCACCATGTAAAGAACCTAAAACACTAATATTATAGTGCAAAAAATTAAAATTTAAAAGCCATCAAGACTACATTATAAAATTTTCAAAAGCCTCCTACCATTTTAATCAAAAAAGGAGGGGATGGTAGAGGAATATCATGTAAGGAAAAATATCCTGTAAGTAAATTACATCTAGAAAATTAATACTTTAGAAAATTAATTGTAAGGCTAAAAGCAAGACACCCATGAAAAAAACACACAAGGTGTCAAAACAAGCCAGAGGAAAATCATTTGGGCAAAAAATGAAATAGGATCCCCAGTCAAATTTATAGAAAATATTCCTTTATTAACTTTTGGTCGAGAATATGTTTGTATATTTTCAGAAAACAACTCCCAGACCATGTGGATTCCAGCAACAGAGAGGAATCGACAGGACTACTCCAGCCATGAAGACAGAAGAGAAGCAGTCCAGAGATGGAAGACGCTGATGTGGCCTTCCCATACTAGCAGTTAGCAGCTGTGCATCACTGCAGGTTGCCCAGGACCAAACCAGACAGTGTCGGACCTGCATTACCACCATTTGTCCACCATCCAGAACTGAAATGTCAGTGCTGACATGTACACATAAGGAACTGTTGGACATTGAAATTGGGTCTCAAAAGAACTGTTGGCCCAGAAAGAAACTCACTACAGACCGATTCATTTGCCTGTCACCATAACCATTATTGCTTGTCTCATTTTCGGTTCTTATAAGTGTATTTCTAATAGCACATGATCCCACTCATCTAGGGGAAATAATGAACAATATAGATTGATGAACAAGAGCAGACCCAGAAACAAGGAGGCATGGATCAAACTGTCGGGCCTCAGAGGGAGGGTAGGGAAGGGTGGGGGTAAAGGGGAGAGATCAACCAAAGGACTTGTGTGCAAGCATATGAGCCTAACCAGCGGTTAAGGACAACAGGGGGGTGGGGGCATGTGTGGGGAGGGGTGTGGGATGGGAATGGGGGGATGAGACAAATATGTGATACCTTAATCAATAAAGAAAAAAAAAAAAAAAACAAAAACAAAACAGACAAAACAACAACAAAAAGCATTGGGGATTTTTGTACTTAAATAAAAGCACTGAGGGTATTATGACTATGACACAAATTATGTGGGATTATTCTGAGACTTGTGGTCTTGATTCTATTAGCCTCTTATGTGAAAGAAGGCAGAATTCCACTGAGATCAGATGATTCTGGTAAAGGTTCTTTATAGAGACGTGCGTTTTACTTTTCAAACTGGAAAAGTAAAACGTACATCTTACTTTTCAAAAGGAAATAGGCCCCATATGCACCTGTCCTGGCCCCGCCACCCCTCTCAGACTTTCTCAGGGAGGTCCCAGTGACTACCCTGGCTTCATGTTTCTGTCTTATCACCTGTTTTAGCTATCCTGCCCCATTGTTTTTGGGATACCCTCCACTAGAATGCCAGCAACCAAAGACAGAGCACTTGATACTTCCCAAGTCTGGAAGAGTCAACAGTGTCCACAGCCTCAGTCCTTACAGGCCATAGCTGTGTCTGCCTGAGACAGCTGCCCTCCATGCAGCCTAATTTGCTTTCTGATGCATGCGGATGTATATGGGCAATGATGAGGGGAACAACTCTTAGGCCCATAATTATCCCCTAGAAATAAGAAACTGGATATTGCTGGAGAGGGCAGGGACAGTCCTGTGAGACTCCTAGTCTCTGGATAATAGGTCACACCCTTGCCCACATGAAAGCTAGGCTGAAACATAATAGAGCAGCGGTTCTCAACCTGTGGGTCACGACCCCTTTAGGGGTCGAACGACCCTTTCACAGGGGTCGACTAAGACATCCTGCATATCAGATATTTACATTACGATTCATAACAGTAGCAAAATTGCAGTTATGAGGTAGCAACAAAAATAATTTTATTGTTGTGTGTCACCACAACATGAGGAACTGTATTAAAGGGTCGCAGCATTAGGAAAGTTGAGAACCACTGTAATAGAGGAAGGTACCTAGGGATGCTCAGAGCATTACTCCCAACCTTCTGTATCCTGATAATATAGTGGGAGTGCATGGCCATCCGGGAGCACTGTGACCAGCAGGAGAATGTAGCCCCAGTGCTCTCTCCAATGGGGATGGGGAGAACTGTGGAGAAACCACATTTAGCACATGTTCATGCACAGAATGAGTGGAAACCACAGGATCACCATTGATGTAAATGTCAGCATATTTTACCATGATTCCCAATGGAAGTGCAGACCAGGGCAATTGAAATGATAACATGCTTAGAGGCAGGGTAGTGACTGATGTTAATGTAAAAAAAACATGGATGCTGGAATGCTTGCAGTCCTGTGTCCTTCCCAATCACCACAGTGTGTGAGCTGAGGCAGCCAGAGACTTAAACAACTTCACACTCAGAAGTGGTTCTGAGCTTACTACCAGTGAACACTGACCAAACTCCTTTTTGTTTGATGTTCATTCCTTTGAATCTTGCCCGTGATGGCTTAGGGAAGCTCAGGGACAAAGTGCACACAGATGAAGAGAAAGCCATCCATGCTGACTGACTCCTGCGGTTATTTCCTACCAATGCCCATTCCTCTCCTTCACCCCTGAAAAGTCCCCCAGATTGCTTGGCACCATGTGGTGTCCTTCATAGGGCCCACCAAGTATATCAGGTTCCCCTCCTGACCCCTTGAATTTGGCTGCAGCCCTGTGATGTGCTTTGACCAATGAAATGTGTTGGGAGTGAAGTCTGTCACTACTAACACAAGAGTCAGGAACCAGAGACTGGCATTCTCTCTGTTCATTGCTACTAACACCTACATGGTAACTGCACCTTTATCCTGGTCCCTGGAGAACCAGGGGGGGCATGTGGCATGAACAAGAAAGACACCTTCTTTAGTCTAAGCCACTAAAGCTTTGGGGCTATTTGTTACTATTACATCTAGCCTGTCTAATGGGTGTGCATTAACAATTTTGCTCTCCAGGAGGCAGCAGAGCCTAACATTAGAAGTAGAGCTATGTTATTAGAAGCACATGGGTTTGCCTTCCAGTCCTGCCTTTATTTAACTCTACAATCAGGCAATTTATATTAAGCCTATGAGCATCAATTTCCTCTTCATAAAATATCAGGTTGCAGAAAGACTAAATGACATAATGCATGTAAAGCACTGAATTCAAGGCCTGGCACCTGTAGAAAACATTCGGTAGCTATTAGCTCCATAGCTTCACAATGTAAACTGACTATCAACATTCTAACAATGTATGCAATGTCAACTTTTTGTTCTTTGTAGCACTTCAAATTTTGTTTTTTAAACAAATAAAATTGATTATATATATATTCTCTAATAGCCTTATTTGTCTCTTAATAATGTGATATTTTTATTTTATTTCATTTTTAAAATATATTTTATTGATTTGTTTACAGAGAGGAAGGGAGAAGGATAGGGAGTTAGAAACATTGATGAGAGAGAAACATTGATCAGCTGGAACAGAACCTGGGACCCTTTAGTCCGCAGGATGATGCTCTATCCACTTTAACAGAGGTATCATACCAGCTCTTTAAAGGTACATTATTACTACTTTGAACACTAGCCAGCTATCATTTTGATTTCTTAGCACTCCCGGCAGGTCCCCTGGCTCCAAACCATTAACCACCTCAGTACTTCTGGCTGTCCACGTGGCCCTTTTCCCTTGATGACATCAGCACTCCTAGCAGGTCCCCTGGCCCAAACCATTACCACCTGAGCACTTGAGCCTGTCCATGTGGCCCCTCCCCCTTGATGACACCAGCACTTCAGGTTTAAATGCTTGAAGTGTTTCAAGCTCATTCATTGTGAATTCCAAGTGTTTAAACACCGTTTTTACATATATATCAGCACTTTAACCTTTTGCACTCGGATGTCGAGTGTGACTTGACACGGTTAGCATCGGTAGCAGCTCGTATGTGGAGCCACACTCGACACATAGTTTCACCGCGGGGGGGCGGGGAAGGGGATTTTTGTCTATTTTTCCAGTATCTTTTCTTGTTTTCATTAGCATGAAAGGACAAGTAAAATGTAAATGCCATCTCAACTGATGCCACCACCTAAGCTTATCTTTTGCATAGGCAGCAATCTGGAGTAGGAGGGTCCAAGGCATGAGTCATTGCATCATGCCTTTTTGAGCTTGCATCCTCTTCCCTTGGTAAAGAACCTTCCTTATCTTTTCATCTCCTAGGTTTGTTTAGGTTTCTATTAGCATATCACAGATGTTGTCATGACACAGGGTTTAGTTGGATGATTGGTTTGCTCCCTAGCAGTGGCACGTTCTGAGTGAATTTAAACATGTGAATGTAAACCCGGTCTTCATGTGGGTGAATGTTTCAAAAAATATCACACCATGAAAAATTATAGAGAGATTAAAATTACTCTTTGAATGTATCAATTATTTGAAATATTAAAAAAATCCAAATAAATAAGTTTGTATGAAAAGAAACTCCAGTTTTTTATTCTACTGCCGCGCTTTGTAAAATCTGGGGTACTTAAAAAATTAAATCCCGAGTAGAATAAAGGAATCGAGAAAAAAGCAAGCAAGTGCAAAGGGTTAAATATGAATTGTTACCATTTGAAAGACTATCCTACCTTTCATAGCCCTTTGAATACAGTTATTTCAACATTCATTAGAGATGTTAAGGTTCTAAAACATATTCTGAGTGTTTTAGAAACACTCTTACACATCCCCTGGTCTGTTATTTTGACCTCTGAGAGTTTTAACATTTTAATACAGGTATCATACCAGCTCTTTAAAGGTACATTATTACTACTTTGAACACTAGCCAGTTATCATTTTAATTTCATAGTGTTTTAAATACTTTCAAACTGTTATATAGCTCTATGAAAGTGAATTTTTAAGTGTTTCACCAACTTTCTTCCAAAAACACCAACTCATTTTGATGGGAATAATAAATGTAAACAGTATCGCACTCACTTCTCAGCTCTTTGAACACGATTTCCCAGTGAAAAAATTGTGTCGTTAAGATATTAAATTTATTTGAACATGTATTTCTAGTATATGAAGCACATTCCTAAATATTTCCCTAGTCTATCATTGTGAATTCTCAGAGCTACATTTATATTTGTCCAGTGACTGAAGCTCATACCTTGTGAATTCCAAATGTTAATACACCATAACCCTAACCTGAACCCGAACCCTAATCCTACCTAACTCTAGCCCTACCCTAATCCTGAACTGAACCTAAACCCTAGCCCTAACCCTAATCCTAACCCTAACCCTAAAACTAACCCTAACCCTAATCGTAACTTTAAACCTAACCCTAATTCTAACCCTCCCCTGAGCACAAACCGTAACACTAACCCTAAACCTAGCCCTACCTAACCCTAACCTGAGCCTGAACTCTAGCCCTAACACGAATTTTAATCCTAACCTGAACCCTAACCCTAACCCTAAACCTAATCACAGCCCTAAACCTAACCCGAACCTTAACCCTAACACTAAACCTAGCCCTACCCTAAACCAAACCTGAGCCTGAAACATAATGCTAGCCCTAACCCTAACCCAAGCCCTAGCCCTAGCCCTAGCACTTAGCACCTAACCCTAACCCTAACCCTAAACCTAACCCTTGCTCTAGTCCTAGCCCTAACCCTAGCCCTAAACGTTGCCCTAGCCCAGTGATGACGAACACATGACACACGTTTCAGCACTGACACACGTAGCCATTTCTGATGACACGCGGCCGCTAAGGTTTATTAAATAAAATTATATATAACAATTATACATTTATGTTATGTAAACTATAAATATCGCGAAATAATGTTTTTTCATCAAAGTGACACACTACCCGAGTTATACTCAGTGTTTTGGCGAAGTTTGAAACACCAAGCTCAAAAGGTGGCCCATCACTGCCCTAGACCTAACCCTAACCCTAACCCTAACCCTAGCCCTAGTGCTAACCCTAATTTTAAACCTAACCCTAACCCTTACCCTGACCCTAGGCCTATCCCTAGCCCTAGCCCTAGCCCTAAGCCTAATGCTGACCGTAACCCTAGACCTAACCCTAATCCTAACCCTAACTCTAACCCTTACCCTAGCCCTAGCCCTAGCCCTAACCCTAACCCTAACCATAGCCCTAACCCTAAGCCAAACCCTAGCCCTAACCCTTACCTTAAAACTAACCCTAGAACTTGCCCTAGCCCTAGCCCTAACCCTAACCTGAGCCTTAAACCTAGCCGTAACCCTAATGCTAACCCTTACCCTAACCCTAACCCTAAAACTAAGCCTAGCCATTGCCCTAGCCCTAGCCCTAACCCTAACCCTAACTCTAACTTGAGCTTGAACCCTAGCCCTAACCCTAATCCTAATCTTTACCCTAAACCTAACCCTTACTTTAACCGTAACTTTAACCCTAACCCTAATTCTAACCCTATCCTGAACCCAAACCCTAAACCTAATCCTAAACCTAGCCCTACCCTAACCCTAACCTAAGCCTGAACCATAGCCCTAACACAAATCCTAATCTTAACCCGAACCCTAACCCCTAACCTAACCCTAACCCTAACCCTAACCCTAACCCTAACCCTCACCCTAACCCTAGTCCTAGCTATAGCCCTAGCCCTAGCCCTAACCCTAGCCCTAACCCTAGCCCTAACCCTAACCCTAACCCTAACCCAAGCCTTAACCCTAACCCAAGCCCTAGCCCTAACCCTCACCCTAGCCCTAAACCTAACCCTTGCTCTAGCCCTAGCCCTAACCCTAACACCACCCTAACCCTAACCCTAACCCTAACACCACCCTAAGCCCCTAAGCCCCTAATCCTAACCCATTGTCTAGTAACTGGTAACCGGCTAACTAGTAACCGGTAAACTGGTAACCGTTGACCAGTTAACTGGTAAGCAGTAACCAGTAAACTGGTAACAAGCAGATACCTAGCAACATCTCAACCTGTTAACTATCAACCTGGTAACTGTGCTGATATAAGTCAGGAAACACAGGTGGCAACCTGAACTATATAATAATCCTCAGAGCTAAATTGCCAGACAGCCACCAAAACCTAGAAAGCCTATCCTGCAGCAACCTACCCCCGCCTGTCTCCCTTCCTCCCTCCCTCCTCTCTCTTCCTTCCTTCCTTCCTTCCTTCCTTCTTTCCTTCCCCTTTTTGGTCCTCCCTCTCCTCTGTGAGTAAGATGGAACTAACCTGAATGGGAATCAAAAATGTTAGCAGACAATGCAGCAGCAAAGGAAAGCCCAGCAAACATCACTTGGAAACAGGACCCCTGGTCCTGGATGACAAAAATGATCAGCACGAGACAAATGACACACACAGAAAGGAAATCAAATGCAGGCAACAGCACTGTCACCCTGACAAGGAGAAACATGTCAGCGATGTAAGGAAACTGCAAAGCATAATGAAGCTTTTTAAGCCACACAATCATGAAACACCAAGCAATGAGAAGGCAAAGATTAATGGGAATGAGAGCAACACCCAACAAAAGGGCAAATCAGAACAACACTCACATAAGGAAGGAGATTTTCGAATAATTGCCAAACACAATGTCCATGAAAATGAGGACCTGAGCAGCGTCACACAGGCACATATGCTAGATTCACAGGTTTGTAGGACACAGCACGAGTGTGCCAGGCAATCATAACTCCAGACATAGGTGACTCTGGAAGACTGACGCAACGGAAATAAGCCTCTGGAACTGAGGGAAATCAACCGGGAAGCAAATCACATGTCCAAGAAGGCCTTATCACACTGGAGAACAACTGCGACCCCAGCTTTCTGCGCTGCACCTGGCATGCATACCAAACAAAGAAAAACTATCAGTGTCTGGAAAGTGCATGCAGGGATATGTTTCCAGAGACGTACCTGGGGGGAAGAGAACACTGGCAGAGTGAAGGGCCAGGTGCATTCGCTGCTCACTGCATGGGCACCTATATGGGCTAGCAAACAAGCACGCAAGCATCCATAAGGTCATGGATGTCAAGTGACCCAGGCAGCCAATCATACACCGCATAAAAAATCATTATGGGAAACATCAGTGTGTGCACATTAGACGCCACCCACAAATTGGAGACAATGTGAGGTGGGATGGATGCAGTGTTTGCTGGAAGGAAGCACAGTGAAATAAAATGCCCTCAAAACAACTACAAGTAAATGTTTCAGGAGGAACAACATGGAAAACTGCAATGAAAAGCAAGGGAGGGAGCACTTCAACAAACAGCACTGACAGTCAAGAAATGCAGTTGCAAGCAACTGCTTTGGTCTCAAAAAACAGTCTTCTGGAAACATACCCACACAGAAATGTGTCTGACAGAAGTAGTTGAAAACCCTGACAATGCAGCGAGCGGAAAACAAGAACATAACGCAGAGAACAAAGGTCTGTTTTGCAAGCACTGCAAGTGTCAAAGAAGCATGCGGTGCTGACACGCCGATACAGAAACTGCGGCTGACCAAACCACAGCGTGTATGAACGTTGACAGAGAACACTGGAAAAGTAAGCCTGAAAGTGTGACACATAAGGAATGTGGAGCAAACACCGAACGTCTCCAGACAATGCCAACAAAAGCAGTTATGGGGAAAAGTAACCTGGGGCAGCGCAAACTGTCATGTAAGCCAAAGCCACCCAACAATAACAGTGGCAGCCATATAGCAGAAGGTAACTGAGGGTTCAAGAAGCCAATAGCACAAGAAGGCGGAAAGTGCCCCTGCATGCAGGAACACAGGAAAGCAATAAGAAACATTGCATCTGGCGAAGACCATGTGGCACAAGGAAAGAAAAATGAGCGCTAAACAGACGTCACAGTACTGCCAAACTGCACTCCTACACATTGTTTGCCTACAAAGTACCCGGCAAAGCCTCCAAATTGAAAGAAAGAAAACTGCTCTCCCATAATCACTTACTGGTTGGCAGCAGAGATCCATCACAGTAAAGGAGCTTCCCAAATCGCCACACCTCGCATGACTTCTCCAAGGTCTCTGAAACGTAGAGAGAAACATCACTACAACCAGAAATAACACCTAGTCCTAGACCAGTGATGGCAAACCTATGACACGCGTGTCAGCACTGACACGCGTAGCCATTTCTGATGACATGCGGCCGCATGCCGAGGATGAAACATTTGCTGCTCCTGAGGATGAAACATTTGCGACTAGAGTCTTGGAGTTAGTTTTTTTCCTCAAAGTGACACACTACCCGAGTTATGCTCAGTTTTTTGGCAAAGTTTGACACACCAAGCTTAAAAGGTTGCCCATCACTGTGACCATGCAGGCACAACCCTTTAGTGAAATGGCATGCCATTCCAAGAATAGCCACAAGGTGGCAGCAGAGGATCACATGCGCAGGATGCAAGGGCGAAAAGACAGGAGCATCAATTTTAACAGTAGCCACAAGGTGGCAGCAGAGGATAAAAAAATCAAATGCGCATGCTGCAAAGGAAAGAAAAGACAGGCTTTATCTCTGAAGGAAGGTGCATGTAAAAGGGAAACCACAGGCGGAAAAGGAAAAGGACTAAGCTGAGCATAAGGCACTCGGGACCCCAGAAGGGGCAGACAGCCGCACAGGCTGACAAACAAGCTCGGCGAAGTTGGGGGACAGACCCTGGCACGCAAAAGTCGCAGCGACAAAAGTAAGCACAGGCAAAGCTGCGCAAACTTTGTCCAAGGCACTCAACATGGGGCACACATTGCAAATCACACCCCACAATGGACCGTCCTAGACAGGTTCCCTGTGCAACTCACCTCAGGAAGCAGGCAGGACCGTGGGCTTAAGGGAACGCGGCAATCCCACAGGCAGGGCCCATCTCTTCAGGCGCTGTACCAAGAAGTCAGGCCAGTGACAGGGGGAGAACAGGTCACTGCTCCCCGAAGGAATGCACAGAGGGGTGAAACGGTGCGGATCACATGCCTGTATTCAGGACAGGGGCATCTGAACCTCAGTGCTGAGCTGAGCAATTGTCTTCTGGCAGCAGAGTCTACCTAACTCAGAGATGTCCGGGCAAGTGGTGACTTCCCTCTTTCCGGAGCCCCGAGGGCAGAACCAAAGGCGCTGGGGCATTCGCCCTTTGTCATGACTATCAAGGTAATGGCCCAACATCAGGTAGGGCAAGCACGCAGCCCCCCTCCTTGCAAGATAAGGGAATGCCCATCATCCCACTGTTGACCCAATCTCTGCCCTTTCCACGCGGAACCCTGTCCCACACCCAGAATCTGGCATCCAATGAATTCCGTGTGGGCCAGTGACGCAGTTTACTTTTGAGGAGAAAAGATACGTGAGCAGCTCAAACTCCCCTTCCTTTCCCCGAGGCACAAATCAGTAATTCACCTTCCCTGCAGATGTTCAAAGAGCTACTGCAAAGCACTCACTCAGTAAACTACAGGAGGAGCAGCAGCAAAGACCTTACGTTCACCTCACTCATCACAGCAGCGGGAGGATTCCAAAGCAGCTCACCCGGGAGCACCATGTGGACTGGGACTCGGTGCTTGGATCCAGCAAGGGGCCCATTGCACCCTGCCGTCTGCCCAGCACCACAGGCGGTGAACCTGGGTGAGTTATCTCTTGGAGGCACCACATTCCCTTCTTTCTGTAGAATGCAGGAATTCAATTAAGTCAGCCTCACTGTGAGATGATAGGACAGGGCGCAACTGACATCAAGGGGTAGGGGAACCCAGAGCGAGGCAGTTCTGGAGGGGACATGTGGGTGGCTGTGGCTGATTTTGGCTGATCAATGCACATGAAGTTCACAGAGTGAGGGCAGGGAATCAGGGACTAAGAAATTTGAGCTGAACAAGGTCGGCTCAGAGGAGGAAGGGGGAGTTGCTCCCTCCCAGGCGACTCCTGGGTGCCCTTAGGCAACTTACAAGCTCTGGTGAAGGAGTGAGGGGGCACAGCTGAGGAGGGACCTGCTTGCCCATAGGTAATTCAGTCGGGTGGCATAAGTGAGTTTGTCGACATGGGGAGCTCCCATAAGGCCTAGCAAACCAGCTCTGCCAGACAGTGTGCCTCTTTCAGACAGTTGAGTGAGGAATCAATGCACGTAACAGGGCTGAATTCCAACATGAGGGGCGCTACCCTCACGGACCTCAGCCCTGAAGCACCACAATCTGGAAACGATACCATACATCCCTAGGAAATCAGGACATACTCCAGTGACCAACTCCAAAAAGTAATAATAATAAGGAAATGTGAAACACATTTAAGATTGCCTCGGCCTTGATGCCTGAGGACCCACAACCACAGCAGTCACCCGTAAAACCACAGCAGGGCAAAGCCAAAGCATCCATGACCCCACCTCAGCGTACAATGTGAAAAGTAGGGATGCTTTGAGGAACAGAAAATCATGTCTTGTGCACGCCAAAAGAAACAAAGACAACAATAAACCTAAGGAAATGGAAACTCACGTTCATCAGAAAATAACTGAGTCCTGTGGAAGAACAAAAATATCCATGGGTGTGTAAAAATGACAGAAGGCTTCGGAAAACAAGTAAGTTAAAAGACTCCACTTGGTGCTCCCCAAGTGCACTCTCTACTGTCCGAGATTGCTTCTGCTTTCTCCCACTCCACCTAAGCTCATACCTCCTCTAAGTCTGTTCTACTAACCCTAACGATGTGATGGGAAATGGGAAGACAAAATCTGGAAAATGTAAGACCGGGATCACAGCAGCTGCACATCGGGGAAAGGCTAGTGCAGATACTCATTACTCTGCTGCAAGTAGGTGGACCTGAAAAACCAATCATTGCGAATACGCATGGGTAATGGTGCCTTTTTTTTTTTTTTTTTTTCAAAGGTGGACATCACCGGAAAAAGAAAGACAGACATTTCTGAGGTGGACAGCCGATGGCTTCCCTGGAAAACCAATCTGCAGAAGAGGCTGAAGCACAGCACCCCGTATAGCAAACAAGAGCTGCTGCGCTAAGAGGTGAGTGCCTGTGGAAAGAGGAGAGTGCCTGTGCGGGAGCACAAAGAGAACATGTGCCTAGCTTTCGCTTGGGGGGGGGGGGGGGGGGGGGGGGGGAGGCGGAGAGCCTACTCTAAAGAGGGTGGTTGGTACAACTTTCCATGGTGGGCTGACCGGGGCGTGAGGCTCGGGAAGGAGACAGCTAGAGAGAGGTGCATTCCAGCAGAGAAGTAGCCTGTCTCCCTGGGACCAGAGCAGACTCGTGTGTACAGGGAAAGGCATAGTAACCGCTGGTCCTCAGGAATCCCAATCAATTCCCATATTTCCCGAAGGTGACTCAGGGCTTTTTGGAGATATAATGTGGAGTCCTTCGCAATCACCTCACTGGGAAGCAAAAGAGAAATCAGCTGCATGACCCACTGCCTCTGACACACTAAGAGAAGTATTTATAGCCCTGGATGGTTAGGTCAGTGGTCAGAGCATTGCACCACAGACCAAAGAGCCTCGGGTTCAATCCTCCTTTATTCCCAGTCAAGGACACTAGGTGTGGTCATTAATAATGCGGATTTTTTTCAATAGATGGAGTTACACATATGTTGATATATGTGATTTGATATGTATGCTATTTTGTTGTATTGACAAGCTTCAAAGCTCCATATGTCACATTTTCTGAAGGTGTTAACATCATAGGTATTTTTACGCTTAAAAATCTCAAATTTTGTGCCAAAAAAAAAAGAGCATTTGTGGGAAGTTTTAATTCATTACTTTATTTTGAAGAAAAGTTCTGCTGAATATTTCCGGAAGCTTATGGTGAACATGCTCCATTTCAAGATACTTGTGAACGCTGGTTTAAACGCTTTAAAAGTGATGATTTAAATGTGAAAAACAAAGAATGTCCAGGTCAACCGAAAAAAAGTTTGAAGACCAACCATTACAAGCATTATTGGATAAAGGTGTGTGCCAAACTCAAAAAAAAAAAAAAATTGCAAAAAGATTAACCATTGCTCCACAAACAATTTCCGATCGTTTACAAGCAATGGGAAAGTTTTTTTAAAGGAAAGAAAATGGGTGCCACATCAACTGAAACAAAAAAGACAAATGGAAAACCGAAAAGTCATCAGTAAAATGTTGCTTCAACAGCATGAAAGTCTTTTTTTGCATCAATTTGTGACTGGCAATGAAATGTGGATTTATTTTGAGAATCCCAAATGCACAAAATCATGGGTTGATCCAGGTCAACCATCAACATTGAATGCAAGGCCAAATCGCTTTGGAAAGAAGACAATGCTCTGCGTTTGGTGGGATCAGGAGAGTGTGGTATATTATGAGCTTCTAAAACCAGGTGAAACCGTTAATTCTGATCCCTCCAAACAACAATCAATTTGAACTACGTTTTGATCATAAAACCACCAGAATGGGCCAGAAGGCATGGCATAGTAATTAAGCTTCATGGTGACGCACCATCACACACTTCAACACTAGTTAAAGACACCGAAAAGATCTTGCCTGTGAAGTATTAACCCACTCACCATATTCACCAGACCTTGCTCCTTCAGATTACCACTTGTTCCAATCAATGGCAAATGCACTTTCTGAGAAGCACTTCAAAACATATGAAGAAGTGGAAAATTGGGTCTCTGAATGGTCTTCCTCAAAACAAGAAAAGTTCTATTGGGACGGTATCCACAAATTACGAAAGATGGGCGAAATGTGTAGCTAGCGATGGACATTACTTTGAATAAAGCACTTTTGATGTTTCTCTTGAAAATATCCTGTTTTCTTTGATTATAAAATCCTCATGATTAACCGGTACAGCTAGCATATACCTCGTTGAAGACTGGATCCCTGGCCCTGGTCAGGGTGTGGCCTGTAATTCTCCTATCCTTCCAGTAAAAAACAAAAACACTGAAATGGGAAAGGATGGAGATTTGTACAGGATCCCGTACCTATCTGGGGAGGAGCAGGGGGTGGGAGTGGGCAAGGCTAGGTCCTTGTGAGTAGCGCCCCATGTGAGAAAAGGGGAAACTTGAGTCCTACAATGGAAGCAGGCAGGGTAGGGGGCTCAACCTCCTCCTGCCTGCCTCCTCCTGTGCCCCTTAGGGGGCTGCCCAGCCTAGTGCAAGGGCTAGGGAGGCAGGGAAGGAAGAAAAGAGGGTGTGAGCCGCACCTGGTGAGACACAGGTAGTTTGGGGCATCCTGGGGCCAAGCAGTCCATCCATTGGCCACACCTGCTGCTGCCACAGGTCAGGTGTGGGCAATGGACGGGACTGCTTGTCAGAGCGAGATGGGGCTCTGGCCCCTTCAAGGCTAGGGGAGCCCTCCAGTGCAGCCAGGCTGTGCCCTGAGTGACCTGTGGGGCTGGGCGCTGAGGCCTGGCCAGGGGATGTCTCCTTGGAGCCGAGCCGGTGCCCAGAGCATCGGGCTGGAGGCCCAAGGAGAGGACCTTCTCACATTAACACACAGTTGTCATGTGGCCTTCATTTCATTTATTTATGTATATTTAAAGCACACCTTTTAAATTAGCCTTATGCATATGTAATTCCAGAGAGGAAGGGAGAGGGGGGAGAGAGAGAGAGAGAAACATTCATGTGAAGAGAGACAATCATTCATCAGCTGCCTCCTGCATGCTCCGCACTGGGGATGGAGCCTGCAACCCGGGCATGTGCCCTTGGTCGGAATTGAACCCAGGACCAGTCCCCAGGCCAATGCTCTATCTGCCAAGCCAAACCTGCAAGGGCGTGTAACTTTTATCTTAAAGGCGAGAAGCCACATTCCCATCCTGTCTCAAGTCACAGGCTAGTAAATGAAGTGTGACGCCCTGGCTCAGGGCCCAGAGGGGCCTCTGGAAGCCCCACAGGTCCCGCACCTGGGACGGGTGTCCCACCTCTTGCATCCCCAACTCCCCCATAGCCCGCACATTCTCCTCAGGATGGAAGTCCAAGACCTACTCCACCTGAAACCTGAACCCAGCACTGCAACCAGCCCCCCCACCACTGGCTAGCACAGGACCTGCCCCTTCCAGAGTCATTAGGCACCAGCCAGGGTCTGAAAACAAGCAATCAGCAGAGCAGGCCTGAGATTGGTGCTCCATCCTGTCCGCCCCCGAAACCCCGCCTTCTCCCTGCCCCCAGCGGCTCCCAGCAGGTTTGATTCCAAGTGCATTCAGTTGCATGGAAGGGACAAAGAGCATGGAGATCCCACTGCCCAGGCGCTGCACATAAAGGCTTCCCTCCCACACCAGCCCGGTGTGGCCAGAGCGGGTTAATCATGCCGGAAAGTAACCAGAACCGGGGACATAGCCAAGGCTCCCAGGACCTCCGAACCACAAGAGATTAGGAGCTGGCAATCCAGGCTCCAGGAGGGACTCTGCGCTCCCTGGAACCCTCACCATCAGCCTGTGAACCTGCAGCCAAGGTCAGGCGGCCCCAGGGCAGGGTCCTCCCAAGACAGCAATTTCTCTGCCTCCTGAAGTGCCTCCTGCCGCTGCCCCCTCACCCTACAGGCCGTCCCCACCCTCAGCCCTGCAAGCTGGCACAGCTGCCACTGCGTTTACCTTTTAAAAAACATTAAAAAAAATTGATTTAAGGGAGGGAGAGGGATAGAAAGAGAAACTTCCATGATGAGAATCACTGACCGGCTGCCTCCTGCACCCCCACACAGCGGATGGAGCTTCAAACTAGGAATCAGACCCGTGACCTTCCGGTTCCTAGGTCAAAGCTCAACCACTGAACCTCACTGGCCTGGCGCACCCACGTGTAATCTCTGTGCCCAGGAAAGAAAGACTCCTTGGCTGTGGGCTGTTAAATCTGTTAACTTAGTGTTAACACTGCATTTGCTCTGAGGGTGTCCTGGGTTTGATCCACCCCTGCAGAGGGGTCACCCCAGCTCCCGATCTCTTGCGGTTCAGAGGTCCTGGGGGCCTTGGCTACGTCCCCGGTTCTGGTTACTTTCCGGGGAGCATCTCTGGAGCCTGGAGGGTCACTGATTCCGGACATTTGTATCTGCTGGTTAAGCAAAGTGTTAAAGCACTCGCGTCCGTAAAAGGTTCAAGGAGGCCGAAACCTGTTTGGCTCAGTGGATAGAGCGTCGGCCTTGGAATCAAGGGTCCCAGGTTCGATTCCGGCCAAGGGCATGTGCCTTGGTTGCGGGCACATCCCCAGTTGGGGGTGGGGGGGAGGCGGTACAGGAGGCAGCTGATCGATGTTTCTTTCTCATCGATGTTTCTAACTCTCTATCCCTCTCTCTTCCTCTCTGTAAAAAATCAATAAAATATTTTTTTTAAAAAAAAGGTTCAAGGAGGAGGACTGGCGAGAGATGAAGACTCAATGCAAACTGTGCCTCTCACAGGAAGGGGGTGTAAGGTGGGTCTCTGGCCACCTGCGAAGGGCAATCCTGGGACAACGGGCAACATTTGAATCCCGCCAGAGGACTGGGCGGTAGAGACGCATCAGCGTGAACTTCCCGATTCTGATGGTTGTGCAGGAGAAGGCCCTGGTTTATAGGAAATTGCCCCTGAAGTGTTTGGGGGAGAAAAAATTAAACTGTTTGGGGGTCACGGGGTATCATACGGGTAATTTCAGATTGCTCATTAAGAGCGTTCTCTGTGCTAGTCATTTAACTGTAGTTTTGCTGGGTGATGGCTGAAATAAAAGTTTAACCTTTTGCACTCGGATATCGAGTGTGACTCAACAAGGTTAGCATTAGAAGAAAGGAATCAAGAAAAAAGCAAGCCAGTGCAAAGGGTTAAACAGACAACGCAATTCCAGACATGTCCACAAGGGGGCGCGCTCACACCACAAAACTGGTTTTACAAGGGTGTATGGGTTAATAATGCACAAGGACTTCATCACAAGTCACAAGGAACAACAGCCTGTAATTATTGGAATCCAGAGTCTAGGTCAGTGGTCAGAAAACTGCGGCTCGCGAGCCACGTGCGGCTCTTTGGCCCCTCGAGTTTTTAGCAAAGGCCAGCTTAGGAGTTCCCTAATTCAATGTACCTACCTATATAGATGAAGTTTAAAAAATTTGGCTCTCAAAAGAAATTTCAGTCGTTGTACTGTTGATATTTGGCCCTGTTGACTAATGGTTTTTTTCCGACCACTGGTCTAGGTCAGTGGTCTGCAAACTCATCAGTCAACATAGCGAGCCAACCGATCCGCAGTTTGCAGACCACGGCCAGAGATGGAGTTACCAGTAATGAATTAAAACTTCCCGCAAAGGCTCTTTTGGCACTAAATTAGACATTTTTAGGCCATGCTCTGCTCTCAGCACTCAACCGGGAGCCTGGGTAGCCCTGACTCTACTCTCAGCACCCTGCGGGGAGCCTGAGAGGCACTGACTCTGCTCTGAGCACCCTGCCACGAGCCCGGGAGGAACTGTGCTTTGCCCTCAGCTGCCTGCTGGGAGCCCGGGAGGCACTGACTCCGCTCTCAGCACAATGCCGGGAGCCCGGGAGGCACTGTGCTCTCTCTCTCAGCATCTGCTGGGAGTCCTGGAGGCACTGACTCTGCTCTCAGCACCCACCGGGAGCCTGGGAGGCACTGACTCTGATATCAGCACCCTGCCGGGAGTGCGGGAGGCACCGTGCTGTGCTTTCAGCACCCAACTGGAAGCCCGGGTAGCCCTGAGTCTGCTCTTAGGACCCTACTGGGAGTCCGGGAAGCACTGACTCTGCTCTCAGCACCCTTCCAGGAGCCCAGGAGGAACCGTGCTCTGCCCTCAGCTGCCTGCCGGGAGCCTGGGAGACACTGACTCTGCCCTCAGCACCATGCCTGGAGCCCGGGAGGCACAGTGCTCTTCTCTCAGCATCTGCCGGGAGCCCTGGATGCACTGTGCTATGCTCTCAGCAGCCTGCAGGAGCCCAGAAGGCACTGACTCTGCTCTCAGCACCCACCAGGAGCCCGGGAGTCACTGACTCTGCTCTCACCACCCTGCCAGGAGCCCAGTAGGCACTGACTCTGCTCTCACCAACTGCTGGGAGCCTGGGCGGCACTGTGCTCTGCTCTGAGCACACAGCAGCAAGCCCGGGAGGCACCATGCTCTGCTCTCAGCACCCTAACGGGAACCCGAAGGCACTGACTCTGCTCTCAGCACCATGCCGGGAGCACCGAGGCACTGTGCTTGGCTCTCAGCACCCTTCCAGAAGCCCAGGAGGCACTGTGCTGTGCTCTTTGCATCCTGCCTGGAGCCCGGGTAACCTGACTCTGCTCTCAACGCCCAACCGGGAGCTTGGGTAGCACTGATTCTGCTCTCAGCACCCAACCGGGAGCACGGGAGGCACTGACTCTGCTCTCATCACCCTGCTGGGAGCCCAGGAAGCACTGACTCTGCTCTCAGCACCCAACGGGTAGCCTGGGAAGCCCTGAATCTGCACTCAGCACCCTGCTGGGAACAAGGGAGCCACTGTGTTCTCCTCTAAGCATCCTGCGGGAGCCCGGGAGGCACTGACTCTGAACTCAGCACCCTGCCGGGAGCCCGGGAGGCATTGACTCTGCTCTCAGCACCCTGCCGGGAGCCTGGTAGGCACTGTGCTCGGCTCTCAGCACCTTGCTGGAAGCCCAGGAGGCACTGTGCTGTGCTCTCTGCACCCTGCTGAAGCCCGGGTAACCTGACTCTGCTGTGCACCCAACCGGGAGCCCGAGAGGCACTGACTCTGTTCCCAGCACCCTGCTGGGAGTCCGGGAGGCACTGATTGTGCTGTCAGCACCCTGCCAGAAGTCCAGGAGGCACTGACTCTGCTCTCAGCTCCATGCCGCGAGCCGGGAGGCACTGTGCTCTGCTCTCAGCACCCACCAGGAGCCCGGGAGGCACTGACTCTGCTCTCAGCACCCTGCCGGGACCTTGGGACACACTGACTCTGCTCTGAGCACCCTGCCGGGAGCCTGGGAGGCACTGTGCTCTGCTCTCAGCTCCCTGCCGGGAGCACAGGAGGCACTGACTCTGCCCTCAGCACCCTGCCGGGAGCACAGGAGGCACTGACTCTGCTCTCAGCACCCTCCCAGGAGCCCGGGAGGCACCGTGCTCTGCCCTCAGCACCCAAACGGGAGCCTGGGAGGCACTGACTCTGCTCACAGCTCCCTGATGTGAGCCTGGGAGGCACTAACTCAACTCTCAGCACCCTGCTGGAAGCCCTGGAGGCACTGTGCTCTGCTATCAGCACCAAACTGGGAGCCCAGAAATCATTGAATCTGCTGTCAGCACCCTGCCGGGAGCCCGGGAAGCCCTGAATCTGCTCTCAGCACCCTGCCAGGAGCTTGGGAGGCACCGTGTTCTGCTCTCAGCACCCATCCGGGAGACCAGGAGGCACTGACTCAGCTCTCAGCACCCTGCCAGGAGCTCGGGAGGCAAGGCTCTGCTCTCAGCACCCTGACTGGAGCCTGGGATCCAATGTGCTCTGATCTCAGCACCATGCCGGGAGCTCGGGAGGCATGCTCTGATCTCAGCACCATGCTGGGAGAACTGGAGGCACTATGCTCTACTCTCAGCATCCAACCGGGATCATGGGAGGCACTGACTCTGCTCTCAGCACCCTGCCCGGAGCTCGGGAGACCCTGTCTCTGCTTTCAGCACCCTGAATGGAGTCCGTGAGTCACTGACTCTGCTCTCAGCAACCTGTTGGGAGCCCGGAAAGCACAGATTCTGCTCGCAGCACCCTGTCCATATCCCAGCAGGCACCGTGCTCTGCTCTCAGTACACTACCAGGAACCCGTGCGGCAGTGACTATGCTCTCAGCACCCTGACGGCAGCCCGGAAGACACCGTGCTCTCCTCTCAGCACCCTACTGGGAGCCAGGGAGGCACTGACTCTGCTCTCACTACCCTGTCGTGACCCCAGTAGCACTGTGCTCTGCTCTCAGCACCCAACCGGAAGCCCAGGATGTACTGACTCTTCTCCCAGCACCCTGTCGGGAGCTCGGGAAGTACTGACTCGGCTCTCAGCACCATGCTCTGCTCTCAGCACCGTACCGGGAACCCGTGAGGCACTGACTATGCTCTCAGTATCCTATCGTGATCCCGGTAGGGTCTGACTCTGCTCTCAGCACCCTCCCAGGAGCCCGGGAGGCACTGTGCTCTGCTCTCAGCTCCCAACCAGGAGCCCGAAAGGCACTGGCTCTGCTCTCAGCACCAAACCCGGAGCCTGGAAGTAACTGATTCTGCTCTCAGCACACTGCCGTGAGCCTGGGAGGCACTGTGGTCTGCTCTCAGGACCCAAAAGGGAGCCCAGGAGGCACTGACTGTGGTCTCAGCACCCTGCCGGGAGCCCGGGAGGAACCGTGCTGTGCTCTCAGCACCCAACCGGGATCATGGGAGGCACTGACTCTGCTCTCAGCACCCTGCCCGGAGCTCGGGAGACCCTGTCTCTGCTTTCAGCACCCTGTATGGAGTCCGTGAGTCACTGACTCTGCTCTCAGCAACCTGTTGGGAGCCCGGACAGCACAGATTCTGCTCGCAGCACCCTGTCCGTATCCCAGCAGGCACCATGCTCTGCTGTCACCACCATGCTGGGAGCTCGGGAGGCACCGTGCTCTGCTCTCAGTACCCTACCAGGAACCCATGTGGCAGTGACTATGCTCTCAGCACCCTGACGGCAGCCTGGAAGACACCGTGCTCTCCTCTCAGCACCCTACTGGGAGCCAGGGAGGCACTGACTCTGCTCTCACTACCCTGTCGTGAGCCCAGTAGCACTGTGCTCTGCTCTCAGCACCCAACCGGAATCCCAGGATGTACTGACTCTTCTCCCAGCACCCTGTCGGGAGCTCGGGAAATACTGACTTGGCTCTCAGCACCAAGCCGGGAGCTCAGGAGGCACCATGCTCTGTTCTCAGCACCCTACCGGGAACCCGTGAGGCACTGACTGTGGTCTCAGCACCCTGCCAGGAGCCCGGGAGACACCATAATCTCCTCTTAGCACCCAACTGGGAGTCCGGGAGGCTCTGTGCTCTAATCTCAGCTCCCAACTTGGTGCTCGGGAGGCACTGAATCTGCACTCGGCACCATGCTCTGCTCTCAGCTCCCAAATGGGAGCCCGGAAGACACTGACTCTGCTCTCAGCATCCTGCCAAGAGCTCAAGATGCACCATGCTCTGCCCTCAGCACCCAACCGGGAACCGGGAGGCACTGACTCTGCTATCAGCACCCACCCGGGATCCCGGAAGTCACTGACTCTACTCTCAGCACCCTGTCGGGAGCTCAGAAGGCCCCGTGCTCTGCTCTCAGCACCATACCGGGATCCCGTGAGGCACTGACTCTGCTCTCAGCACCCTACTGGAAGCCCGGGAGCCACTGACTCTGCTCTCAGCACCCAACCAGGAGTTTGGGAGGCACTGTGCTCTGCTCTCAGCACCCAACCAGGAGTTTGGGAGGCACTGTGCTCTGTCCACAGCACCCAACCAGGAACCGGGAGACACTGACTCTACTCTCAGCACCCTGTCGGGAGCTCAGAAGGCCCTGTGCTCTGCTCTCAGCACCATACCGGGATCCCGTGAGGCACTGACTCTGCTCTCAGCACCCTACTGGAAGCCCAGGAGCCACTGACTCTGCTCTCAGCACCCAACCAGGAGTCTGGGAGGCACTGTGCTCTGCTCTCAGCTCCATGCCGGGATCCCGGGAAGTACATTGCTCCGCTCTCAGCACCCTACCGGGAGTGCAGGAGACACTGACTCTTCTCTCAGCACTCTGCCGGGAGCCAGGGTGGCACCGTGCTCTTCTCTCAGCACAAAACCGGGAGCCCAGGAGGCACTGCCTCTGCTTTCAGCACTTTGGCGATAGCCCAGGAGGCACTGACTCTGCTCTCAGCACCCTGCTGGGAGACCGGGAGGCTCTGACTCTGCTCTCAGCACCCTCCTGGGAGCCTGGGAGGCACTGTGCTCTGCTCTCAGCTTCCAACCAGGAGCCCGGAAGGCACTGGGTCTGTTCTCAGCACCAAACCTGGAGCCCGGAAGTCATTGACTCTGCTCTCAGCAACCTGCCGAGAGCCTGGGAGGCACCAAGCTCTGCTCTCAGCACCCATACAAGAGCCCGGGTGACATTGACTCTGCTTTCAGCATCCTACCGGGAGAACGGGAGGCACTGACTTTCTCTCTCAGCACCTTGCTGGGAGCCTAGGATGCAATATGCTCTGTTCTCAACACCCAACTGGGAATCCGGGAGGTATTGACTCTGCTTTCAGCACCCTCTCTGGAGCCCGAGAGGCACTTACTCTGCTCTCAGCCAACTACAGGGAGCCCAGGAGACACTGTGCTCTGCTCTCAGCACACAACAGGGAGCCCAGGAGGCACTGACACTGCTCTCAGCACCCTCCCGGTAGTTCGGGAGGCACTGTGCTCTGCTCTCAGCACCCTGCCAGAAGCCCGGGAGGCACTGACTCTGCTCAGAGCACCCAACCAGGTGTCCGGGAGACACTGTGCTGGGCTCTCAGCTCCATGCCGGGCACCCAGGCATCACAGTGCTCTGCTCTCAGCACCCAAATGGGAGCCCGCGAGGCACTGACTGAGCTCTCAGCACCAGTCTGGGAGGCTGGGAGGCACTGTGCTCTGCTCTCAGCACCCAACCAGGAGCCAGGAGGCACTGACTCTGCTCTCAGCACCCTGCCGAGATCCCGTGAGGCGCTCATTCTGCTATCAGTACCCTGCGGTGAGCTTGGGAGGTACCATGCTCTGCTTTCAGCACCATGCCTGGAGCCCGCGAGGCACTAACTCTGCCCTCAGCACCCAACCGGGACCCCAGGAGGCACTGAATCTGCTCTCAGCACCCTACCGGGAGCCTGGAAGTCATTTACTCTGCTCTCAGCACCCTGCCTAGAGCTCGGTATGCATTGTGTTCTTCTCTCAGCAGCCTGCCGGGAGCCCGTGAGGCACTGACTCTCCCTAAGCACCCAACAGGGAACTCGGGAGTCACTGTGCTGGGCTCTCAGCACCATGCTGGGAGCCTGGGAATCACTTGCTCTGCTCTCAGCACTCAAACGGTACCCCGCGAGGCACTGACTCAGCTCTCACAACCCTGCCTGGAGTCCGGGAGGCACTGACTCTGCTCTCAGCACCCTCCCGGGAGTCCAGAAAACACAGACTCTTATCTCAGCATCTAATCGGTAGCCTGGGAGGCACTGACACTTCTCTCAGTACTCTGCCGGGAGCCCAGAAGTCACTGACTCTGCACTCAGCACCCTGCCAAGAGCTCGGAATGCACCATGCTCTGCCATCAACGCCCTACTGGGTTACCGGGAAGGAATGTGCTCTGTTCTCAGAACCCTGTCGGGTGCCCGGAAGGCACGGTGTTCTGTACTAAGCACCAAACCGGGAGACCGGGAGGTATTGAATCTGCTCTCAACACCCTGCTGGGAGCCCGGGAGGCACTGTCACTGCTCTCAGCACCCTCCCGGTAGACCGGGAGGCACTGTGCTCGGCTCTCAGCACCCTGCCAGAAGCCCGGGAGGCACTGACTCTGCTCAGAGCACCCAACCAGGAGACCGAGAGACACTGTGCTGGGCTCTCAGCACCATGCCGGGAGCCCGGGAGGCACTGTGCTCGGCTCTCAGCACCCTGCCAGAAGCCCGGGAGGCACTGACTCTGCTCAGAGCAGCACCCAACCAGGAGTCCGAGAGACACTGTGCTGGGCTCTCAGCACCATGCCGGGAGCCCGGGAGTCACAGTGCTCTGTTCTCAGCACCAAAACAGGAGCCCGCGAGGCACTGACTGAGCTCTCAGCACTAAGCTGGGAGACCGGGAGGCACTGTGCTCTGCTCTCAGCACCCTGCCGGAAGCCCGGGAGGCACTGACTCTGCTCAGAGCACCCAACCAGGATTCAGGGAGACACTGTGCTGGGCTCTCAGCACACAACCTGGAGTCCGGGAGGCCCTGAATCTGCTCTCAGCACCCTACTGGGAGCCCGGAAGTCAGTGACTCTGCTCTCAGCACCCTGCTGAGAGCTTGGTATGCACTGTGTTCTTCTCTCAGCTGCCTGCCAGGAGCCCGGGAGGCACTGACTCTTCTCTAAGCACCCAACAGGGAACTCGGGAGTCACTGTGCTGGGCTCTCAGACAAGCTTCTCTGGATGCCATGTGCCAAGTTCATGGGTCATGCCAGGGAGATCCAGTTGCATTGGAGCTGGAAGGAGGCAGAACCAAGGGAGTGAACTTGGGGACCGAAGATGGGAAGGGGTTAACGATTACCCAGTGGAGGAAGTGTTAGCTTGTCCCTGGGACCTGTTGTGGAGATTTAAATGGGAAGCATAAACCCATGCTTGGCTTTGTCTTGGAGGCATAATCTAAGAGATGGTAATGGAATTGCTTGGCAGGAAGTCTGGGGCCCAGCAGGCATCGCCCAGACCTTAAATGGCATTGCTCTCTGCCCTCCCCTCCCCCAATCCTTCCCACCCTACCCAGCTGCTCTGCTGAGGACAATCCCAGTGAGTAATGGGACTGTGATGAGAGAGCAGCCTGCACTGGCATTAGGGCCTGGTGTCCACACTAAACCGGGTGCCCTGGAGGAGGTTGAGGGGGGGAAGGTTTGTCTGGAGTAGGAGTGGGGGTTCTCAGAGAGACAGCTCTGGTTTCAATTGTCTCCATTCTGACAGGTTGGCGTGACCTTTGAGGACATTGCCCTGTACTTCTCCAAGGAGGAATGGAGCCTCCTTGATGAGGGTCAGAGACAGCTGTACCTGAATGTGATGCTGGAGAACTTTGAAATTCTGTCCTTGCTGGGTAAGACCCTCACTCTCACCAGTGACCTGGACTTGGCTTTGGGATTTCCCAGGCCCCATCTCCCAGGGTGTGCTCTGTCCTCCCATGTAGACTGTGGTTCTGCTTGATTTTCCAGTTTCCTGGGTAGTTGCTGTCCTGGGGAGGGTGGGTCTGTAGCCATTGCTCCCTTCTATTCCTGAAGTCCCAATTCTCCCCGCTGTACTACATTCACAGGGAAAGACTTGTGGTTGGTAGTGTTGCAGGAAGCCTGAGGGATTCCACCTTGATCAGCGAGGAAAGCATTTTCTATATTCCTGTTGGGCATGTGTATATATTTTTGTAAAATTGTCTCTACATCCTTATCCTGTTTGTTAACTATATTTTTTTGGTTAAATAGTCTTTTGAATACCTTATATATGTTATATATTAATTGCTTACAACATACAGGAACACATTATTTTGCATGTGCTTAATAGTGCTTTGTAGATATTACTCCCCCACACCCTCTTTTCTACAAAATCTATGTTTTTGGCAATCCAGCATTCAGCAGGTCTAGTGCCACCATGTTTCTAGCTATCTTAGATGCTTGTTACTAGTGCTTAGCAAGTAAAAATTGTTAATGAAGTTATATAGACTTTGCTTTTGAGGCAGAGTCATTGCATTGTTATTAGCCTGAAGTATAGTATTAACATACCTTCATTATTGCCGGGGAACTGCAACTATTTGTGTTAATTTTTGTCTATATCGCAATAGTTGCTTTATTGTACTGATCAGAACCGAATCCACAACATTTCCAAGGTATTCCTTCATATAGTTTGCAAGTGTTTTCTTCTGTTCTCTAGATTGCTCTTTCATTTCATTTTGTTTATTGGTGTTGTGCTGTGAAGACGCTATTTTTCTTTATTTGTTGCAGTGTGGACTGTTTATTATTCTATTTTGTGTGGTGGTTGGTGTGACATTCAGAAAATCCTGTCCAGAACAAATCTCAAAAACTTTTTCTCAAGGTTTTCCTGAGGAATTTTCAGTTTTAGCGCTCACATTTAATTCTGTCCTGCATGTTGAGTTACATTTTATTAGTGGTATCTAGTATTGTTGTTTTACATATGAGTGTCAATTCTTGAAGAAACTATCTTTCCTCTCTTCTGTGACTTGCATCTTTGTCAAAGGTCACTTAAAAGTATGTGCCTGGGTTAAAAGTTTGTGCCTGGGTTAAAAGTTTGTGCCTCGGTTTATTTTTATATTTTCTGTTCTGTCCTGTTTATATATGTATCTGTGTTTCTCCAGCAACACACTGTTTGGTTGCTTTCTCTTTGTAATAAATTGGAGTCAGGAAGTGTGATGCCACCAGCTTTGTCCTCGCTCAGGCTTGCTTTTGTTAATGGAGGTCTTTTGATTCCATTTCCAGATTTTTTTTATTCATTTCTTTGTAAAATACCATTGGAGTTATTGGGATTGTATTTAATCTGTACTTTGCCTTGTGTAATATAGCTATCTCCTCTATATTTCATTTTCAGACCCATGAACACAGGTTGTCTTTCAACTGATTTGTGCTTTTGCCATTCCGTTCATCACTGTCTTATAGTACTCACTGTACAGATGTTTCACATTTTGTTTGAATTTATTCCTGTGGATTTTATTGTTTGGATGCTATTGTAAATTTGATTACCTTCTTCATTTTCCATCAAAGAATGAATTATTAGTGTGTAGAAATGGAACTGTTTGTATGTTTATTTTGCATCCTGTCATTTTTATGAATTTAATTCTTTATTCTTGTGTTATCTTCACCCGAATAGTGAGGATGTTTTCCATTTATTGTTCTTTTAGAGAGAGTGTGGGAGAGAGAGAGAGAAACATCCATTGGCTGCCTCCCACATGTGGCTCTACTGAGAGTAGGGAACAGAACCTGCAATTTAAGTACCTACCCTTGACTGGGAATAGAACCATAGCCCTCCAGTGCACAAGCCAGCACTCTCATCAGTGAAGTACAGTGCCTAGGGATATTTATTTATTCTTTAAAGGATTTATGTATTTATTTATTTAAATATATGCATTTTTTGTTTCCTAGAGCAGTAGTTCTCAACGTTCTTAATGCCACAACCCTTTAATACAGTTCCTCATGTTGTAGTGACCCCCAACCATAAAATTGTTTTTGTTGCTACTTCATAACTGTAATTTTGCTACTGTTATGTATCGTAATATAAATATTTGATATGCAGGATGTCTTAGGCGACCCCTGTGAAAGAGGTCGTGACCCACAGGTTGAGAACCGCTGTCCTAGAGGAAGAAGAGAGTGAGATAAAAAACATCAATGATGAGAGAGAATCACTCATCAGCTGCCTCCTGCATGACCCTCACTGATGATTAAGCTTGCAACCAGTGCAGGTGTCCTAACAAGGAATCCAATTGTGACCTCCTAGTTCATGAGTCAATGCTCAATCAGTGATACATACGGGGCAGCATTTCTTTATTGATTTTAGAGACAGGAAGGGAGACAGAGAAAGAAAGCGAGTGAAGGATTGATGTGCTATTCTACCCATCTATGCACTCATTGGTTGTCCCCTATATGTGCCCTGATAGGGGATCAAACACACAATGTTGGTGCATTGGGACCACACACTCAACAACTGAGCCACCTGGACAGGGCTCTGAATTTGTTTATTAATTTCAGGAGCTCACAGTGGGATCTTGACAAATTTCTCTATGGAGGGTCATGTCATCTGGTAATACCAACATCTCTTATGATGCATTGTGGATCCTAGTGACAGGTGTCATGTCTTATCTTTCATGTATTTTTTTTTTTTTACTTATTTGAGTCTTGGTTTTTGTTTCTTTATTTTTGCTTTAGTGTAACTTAAGGCTTGCACATTTTTTATATTTTTTTCTAAAAATATACCTTTTAGGTATTCCATTCTTTTGTCTTGTCTCCTTTTTCATTTTTGTTCTGATATTGATGGTTTCTGTCCTTTGAAATCTTTGGGTTTACTTTCCTCTTGTGTTTCCAGTTTCCTGAGATGCCATGTTCGGTTCTTTGAGATCTTTTGTGACAATGTAGGCATTTATGTCTATAAAATTTCCCCTTAGAGTTACATTTTCTGAATGTTATGCATAAGCTTTGTAGGTTGTCTTATTTACTTTGCCTCTAGACTTTTTAAAAAAAATCTTTATTGTTCAGATTATTATAGTTGGTCCTCTTTTTTCCTTACATAGCTCCCTTCCGCCCGGTTTCCACCCCATCCCAACTCATGCCCTTGCCCCTCCCCCGCCACTCTCCTCATCCGTAACTGTATGATTTTTGTCCAGTCTTGTCACGCAGCCCCACGTCCGTCCCTTTCCCCCCGAGGATTGTCAGCCTACTCCCTTTCTATGCCCCTTATTCTATTATATTCACCAGATTATTCTGTTCATCAGATTTGTTATTCACTTGATTTTTAGATTCACTTGTTGATAGATATGTATTTGTTGTTCATAAGTTTAATCTTTACGTTTTTTTCTTCTTCTTCCTCTTCTTAAAGAATACCTTCAAGCATTTCATACTGGGGATGTGCCCACAACCACAGTACATGCCCTTGACCGAATCAAACTTGGGACCCTTGAGTCTGCAGGCCAATGCTCTATCCACTGAGCCAAATGGGTTAGGGTGCTCTATTTATTTAGTTAACTAGTTATTATTAACCCTTCTTTTTGACATTAGGTTTCTTCAAATGTGTTTGCTCACCCAGTTTCCTGTCATCCTTTCTATGCAGTTGTTCTTTTATGGTGTTCTGTATTACTGCTGGTCTTCATGGTACTCTTTTTTTTTAATAAATATATTTTATTGATAAATATATTTGATTGATTTTTTACAGAGAGTAAGGGAGAGGGATAGAGAATTAGAAATATCAATGAGAGAGAAACATCAAATAGCTGCTTCCTGCACACACCCCACTGGGTAGTGCCCGCAACCAAGGCACATGCCCTTGACTGAATCGAACCTGGGACCCCTCATTCTGCAGGCTGACGCTCTATCCACTGAGCCAAACTGGTTAGGGTTATTTTATTGATTTTTAACATAGAGGAAGGGGGGGGAGGGAGAGAGAGTTAGAAACATCGATCAGAGAGAAAAATCAATCAGTTTGCCTCCTACACACCCCCTACTAGGGGGATGTGCCTGCAACCAAGGTACATGCCCTTGACTGGAATCGAACCTGGGACTCTTGAGTCTGCAGGCTGATGCTCTATCCACTGAGCCAAATTCATGGTACTCTTATTCCCATTTCCTGTGGGTTGGCTTTTTTCATGGATAGCCATCTACTTGGGGAAAGATTCTCTATCTCTGATTCTGCCATCTTGCTGATGTCACTCTCATAGGTCTTTTGTCTGTGATCTCCTTTGTGCTTTGTTGTTCTACCAGAGTGCTGACCATCCATCTTTTTAAGATTGGCATCATTTACCCCATCTCAACTAGGATGTAAGAGGCAAAATCATTTATGCATCACAGAAGAAACATGACTTTATCCATGACAGGGTAGACCTGAGGCACCTTTGCCTTGGTGAAGAGCTGTGGGGGTAATTTTGATGCCTGGGCTTTGTTTCATTCATAACTAGGAACCCATTTTGTTCAAACAGTGTCTTGTTACCATTGCCCACTCACCCAATTCTACTTCTTCTTGCTTAATGGTGACACTTTGCGTACGACTCAGTTTTTTTAATAGTGATCATTCTTCGCTGATTCCCAGCGCACAGATAACCTTAACCTCTCTAAACTTTGCACCACTACCCTTTCACACACCTTGCTTTACTGCATTCCAATGTTGTTCCATGCCTGCAGAGCCTTAGAGTGCACACGTGTTATATTGACGCTGAACATCGCGTGCTCTTATATTATTGTCTACATAAACTCACATCGCCAGCATGAAAAGTCCGAAACGAAGCCATTTGTGGAGTAGTAACGAGTAGACCCTGCCTGTCTTCTTTTTGTCCCAGCCTATGCTTCTGTCCTCCCTTGGTGAGATTTTCATCATCCAGTGACCTTTTTGGCCATGTTATATACAACAGCCATTTCCTGAGAGTCTGACTTACTTGTCTTGAAAATTATTGTATGGAATCATGTCCAGTCATTGCAGATAAACATTTGTAATAAACACATTCTGTTTTTTATCAGGTCAACATGCACTTCACCTACATTTTATTTTTTTTCAGGTTGCTGCTGTGGAGAAGAGAATGTGGAGGCCCCGACTGAACAGAAGGTTTCAGTAAGAGTGTCACAGGCAAGGAATCCCAAGGTAGCCTTGTCTTCCCAGAAGAGCCATCCCTGTGAGAATTGTGAGCTAGTTTTGGGAAACATTTTCCACTTGACTGAGCTGCAGGAAACACAACATGGACAGATACTGTTGAGATGTGGTGCATGTGCAAAACGATTTTATTTAGTGCAAAATTTCACCAGCATCATGTGAGAGAGAAGCTTTTCATTATAGGTGTGGAAAGGAATTCATGTGCAAACAGCTTCGATTTCAATGTGTCCCAGAATCGTTTCACATGCGGGGAGGTTGGGCAGGGTGTTTTTACTGGGTCAGGACCTCTCCACCTAAAGGCTACTCAGACCAGGGACAGTCCAACTGCAATTTTGACGTGTGGGATGACATTTGAAAGGAGAAACAATTATTACAGTAGAAAAGAATGTAAGGAAGACATTAGTTGTACCCACACGTTTATTCAGGAAAAATGTGTCCATCTTGGAAGTCGGTGTTTTGTGTCCTCTGAATGTGGAAAAAAATATATTACTAAATTATCTATCTTTCATTATCAACAGCGAGGGTCACACTAGAGAAAAGCCTTATCACTGCAGTGAATGTGGGAAATATTTTACCAGGATCGGTGATCTTCACTGTCATCAGAGAGTTCATACAGGAGAAAAGCCTTATACATGCAGTGAGTGTGGAAAATCTTATAAATGTAGCAGTACTGTCCAATATCATCAAGGAGTTCACACTGGAGAAATGCCTTATCAATGCAGTGAATGTGGAAAATATATTACCGCTAAGACCGACTTTCATCATCATCTGATAGTTCATACGGGAGAAAAGCCTTATAAATGCAATGAATGTGGAAAATCTTTTAAACGAAGAAAAGGTCTCCAATATCATCAGAGAGTTCACAGGGGAGAAAAGCCTTATAAATGCATTGAATGTGGAAAATCTTTTACAAGTAGCACTGGTCTCCAATATCACCAGAGAGTTCACACTGGAGAAAACCCTTATCAGTGCAGTGAATGTGGAAAATCTTTTACCTCTAAGACCATCCTTCATCAACATCGGAGAGTTCATACTGGAGAAAAGCCTTATCATTGCAGTGAATGTGGAAAATCTTTTACACGGAGAAATGCTCTTCAATGTCATCAGAGAGTTCACACTGGAGAAAAGCCTTTTCAATGCAAGAGAGATGTGGAAAATCTTTTACACTAAGAGAATACTTCATCATCATCATCAGAGAGTTCACACAGGAGAAAAGCCTTATAAATGCAGTGAATGTGGAAAATCTTTTACACGGAGCAATGCTCTCCAATGTCATCAGAGAGTTCACACTGGGAGAAAAGCCTTATCAATGCAGTGAATGTGGGAAAATCTTTTCAGGATCGGTGATCTTCACTGTCATCAGAGAGAGGAGAAAAGCCTTATACATGCAGTGAGTGGGAAAATCTTATAAATGTAGCAGTACTGTCCAATATCATCAAAAGAGTTTCACACTGGAGAAATGCCTTATCAATGCAGTGAATGTGGAAAATATTTTACCGGGAAAACCGACTTCAATCATCAGAGAGTTCACACATACGGGAGAAAAAAAGCCTTATAAATGCAATGAATGGGAAAATCTTTTAAACGAAAGAAGAAAAGGTCTCCAATATCATCAGAGAGTTCACAGGGAGAAGAAAAAGCCTTATAAATGCATTGAATGTAAAAAATCTTTTACAAGTTTTCTCAATATCACCAGAGAGTTCACACTGGAGAAAAACCCTTATCAGTGCAGTGAATGTGGAGACCATCCTTCATCAACATCGGAGAGTTCATACTGGAAAAAGCCTTATCATTGCAGTGAATGTGGAAAATCTTTTACACGGAGAAAAATGCTCTCCAATGAATCAGAGAGTTTCACACACTGGAGAAAAGCCTTATCAATGCAGAGAATGTGGAAATCTTTTTTACCACACTAAGAGAATACTTCATCATCATCATCAGAGAGTTCACACAGGAGAAAAAGCCTTATAAATGCAGTGAATGTGGAAAATCTTTTTTACACGGAGCAATGCTCTCCAATGTCATCAGAGAGTTCACACTGGAGAAAAGCCTTATCAATGCAGTGAATGTGGGAAATCTCTTACCACTAAGAGAGAATACTTCATCATCATCGTCTGAGAGTTTCATACAGGAGAAAAGCCTTATAAATGCAGTGAATGTGGGAAATCTTTTCTTGCTAGTAATGACCTTCATCGTCATCAGGGAGTTTCATACAAGAGAAAAGCATTATAAATGCAATGAATGCGGAAAATCTTTTAAACGTGGCAGTGATCTCCAGTATCATCAGAGAGAGTGCACACTGGAGAAAAGCCTTATCAATGCAGTGAATGTGAAAAAATCTTTTACATGGAGCAATTCTCTCCAATATCATAAGTGAGTTCACACTGAAGAAAGCCATTATGAGTGCAATAAATGTGAGGTATCTCTCAGCAAAATTTCTCAATTCATGCTGCACCTATGAGTCCAAATGTGAGAAATTTCTTTGTGTGTGTAAATGTTTTGTTTTTTTTAGTACTTAATAATAAAAGAAAATTTGTGAATCCTCATTTTTCTGAATTGTATCCCATATATTTAATCACATATATTATGTAAAGTTCCCATAAGTTTTTTTTCTGTTGTTGTGTTTGTTTTTTTTATGTTGGGACACTATGTAATTATGTTGCACTTTCTAACATACAGAGATGTACTGCCAGATCAATGTCATTGCATATTTCTGTTGCTGACGGACGTTTTTCCCCTGAACTACCTATAAGGTCCCTACAGATGGCATCAATCACCATCCTTATGTGCCCAGGGGAAGCTAATTCTGTTGTCTAATTTGTTGAAGAAAATTAGGAATACCTGAGCCCTTGATTCTTACTTGTTGCCCTGTCATGAGTTTTCCCCATAGTACTGATTACCGTTGGTGCCAGCAAACATAATGTTGCAGAGGGACTGCCATTTTTTTCAGGGACATGCTTTGCCTGAATGCTGGTGATGAATTTATTGAGTGCCTCCATCATCAGTGGAAGAACTGCCAGTATCATGTCTCTTTGGTTTGTAAAATAATGAAGGCTTTTTCCTAAGACTTCTTTAATCTTGGGTGTTCTATTTACTGTGTGGGTTAGCTTATAGGAAGATCTGGGTTCTCCAAGCATGATGAAGTGAAAAATTTTGTGGGGGGTCTCAAATATTTTTTTTGCCCTTGGAGGAACAGTATGGTGTAGAAATTAGCTCAGCAGTTTTGGCAAATTTACATTGTGCCCATATTTTCCTTGGAAGCACTGTGTACTTTCTAATCTTCATGTGATTTCTGGATGCTTTGAGACACAGAGATCCCTCAAAAGAGGGGGTTGCTGTGACAACCTCAATGATGTCTGGGAGCATGAATTTCTTTTATTGTTTTCAAGGGATGCCAATACATGTGAAGGGAATCTGTTGTCCAGGTGTTGCAAAGAGCCATGTGCCCTAAGGCCTACAATTTCACTGGTAATGGTCTGTGATTTGAGCACCATAGCAGTGAGGGGAAACCCTTTCACTGTAGAAACACTGACCTAATTTTTTAAAAAAATATATTTTATTGAGTTTTTTACAGAGAGAAAGGGAGAGGAATAGAGAGTTAGAAACATCGATGAGGAAGAAACATTAATCATCCACCTCCTGCACATCCCCCACTGGGGATGTGCCTGGAACCAAGGTACATGCCCTTGACCGGAATCGAACCTGGGACCTTTCAGTCCGCAGGCTGACGCTCTATCCACTGAGCCAAACCAGTTTTGTCCTGACCTAATTTTTGTTGGGCGAGACTGCGGCCCATTAGATGGAATGGTCCACATCTAAATATGCATCCAGGAATTATTTTTGAGGAAAAGACTATAAGAGCTGTGTGTACACAGATGTGAGGTTCTCCAGCGATGTTTATCTTCTGTGGAGCAGTCATTGTCATTGATTATAATCAGGATGTTTTGTGGCTCCTGTAGCTTCTCAGATGTTCCCATCAGAGCCATTGATGTGCTGGCAGGAATACAAAGATGGAGACAAAGGCTGTCTTTAGTCCAGGGATGTGGCTTTTGTGGGTTTGGGTGAAAGTTCTTCATTGTTTGTTACATTTTCTCTCACTGAGATGAGACTCTCACTCAGAGGGCCATAAGTATGTGGATTGAACATAATGTTGCCAAACCTGTTCTTCCAGAATTGGTCAACATACATTTGTTTTATCTTGAACCATTGTTAACAGCTATAATGAGTAAATTACATGCCTTAAGTATAGTGTTTCGTAAATCTTGACATGTGCATGAAACTGAAACCATCATTACAGTCATAATGCTGACCATATCTGTCTCTGTGTAATTGCTTCATTACCTCTTTTAACCTCTCCCTGTTCTTCACAGCTTTCCTAGTTTCCATGGATTAACATTCCATTTTCATAGAGAACTTTATTTTTCTAAGTGTTTTTCTGCTTTATGTGTCATAAATACTTGGAGATTTATTAAATTTACACTAATAAATCATGCTTTTTTCTGATAGATGTCCTTATCATTGCTATATCACCTTCAGTTTGTCCATTTTCATAAATATTTGGTTATTTCTAATAAATCTGGTACAAACATTTCTGTATAATTTCTTGTATATATATATAAGTATAATTTACCTTTGTGAAAAATGAAGTGCATAATCTGAGTTTTTTTTATCTAGATGAATGTTTAATTTTACTGAGATTAGCAAATTGAGATCTAAATGGAAAATACCACCATGGCCGGTGTGGCTCAGTGCTTGGTCATCATCTCATGTAGCACAGGATGTGAATTTGATTGCCAGGCGGGGATATGTGCTGAGTTGTGGGCTAGATCCACAGAAGTGGGTGTGCAGGAGGTCGCTGGCCAATATGGCACTGTTCCATCAATATTTCTCTCTCTCTCCCATATCTCTCTAAAAATTAATAAACTATTCTTTTTTTAAAAAAAGTATATTTTATTGATTTTTTACAGAGAGGAAGGGAGAGGGAGAGAGAGCTAGAAACATCGATGAGAGAGAAACATCAATCAGTGGCTCCCTGCAACCCCTCCCCCCCCGCACCGGGCATGCGCCAGCAACCAAGGCACATGTCCCTGACCAGAATCGATCCCGGGACTGCTCAGTCCACAGCCCGAAGCTCCATCCACTGAGCCAAACCAGCCAGGGCTAATCAACTATTCTTTAAAAATGAATAATAAACCTTACCCTAGCCGGTTTGGATCAGTGGATTGAGCATCTGTCTTCAAACTGAAGGGTCCCAGATTCGATTCTGCCAAAGGGCACATGTCTGGGTTGGGGGCTGAATCCCCAGTAGTGGTTGTGCAGGAGGTGCCATCAATGATTGACTCTCCTCTCCCTCTCTGAAATCAATAAGGAAATAAGTTTAAAAACAAAAAACATCAGTGTGTATGAGCATGTCTCACTAAGAATGGAGCGACTCAACCAATAGCCTGGCTCTATGGTATGCTAATATTTAAATTTATTTTTGTATTTTTTTTGTTTTTAAAATATATTTTTATTGATTTCTGAGTAGAAGGGAGAAGGAGGGAGAGATAGAAACATCAATGATGAGAGAGAATCATTGATTGGCTGCCTCCTGCACACCCCACACTAGGAATCGAGCCTGTAACCCACGCATGTGCCCTTGACTGGAATCGAACCTGGGACCCTTCAGTCCGCAGGCCAAAGCCCTATCCACTGAGCCAAACCAGCCAGGTCTAAAGATTGTTTTAAAAAAATTAATAAACTAACTGATAGTACTTTTTTGCATTTTTTCCAGTAGTGTGTGAGGGATTCACATTCTTCACATTCTAGAGGATATTTTGTTTGGTCAATCATTCTTTATTTAAACATTTTATTTTGTAAGTTCATCATGCTACCTCACTGGTTGGTTGTACTTTTTCTAGAAATTTATGGTGAGTCTTTTCTCAGATGTATATTTGCTGTGTCTGCATCTTTTGTTAAAACTTCTGACCATATGTTCTGCCTAATGTTTTATGAGTTTTGGCAATTTTCTTGAACAAAAAGACAATGGAATAACAAATATCAATGTTAGAATTTCACTCATTTTGTTCCTTTTTGCTTTAGGAAATAAATTTTTGTATTTGTATAGAGTGTTTTTAATAATTTTTTTTTTACCTTTTAAAGATATATTTTTATACATTTTAAAAAATATTTTTTATTGATTTCAGAGAAGAAGGGAGAGGGAGAGAGATAGAATCATCAATAATGAGAGAGAATCATTGATGGGCTACCTCCTGCACTCTGCTGTTGGGAATGGACCCCGCAACCCAGGCATGTGCCCTGATGAGAAATCAAATGGGGGACATCTTTGTGCATGCACCGATGCTTAACCACTGCGCCATACCAGCTGGATTTTTTTTTTCGTTTTTAAATGTTATGTAGAATTCAGTGAACACTTTTAATTTTAACCCGCATTACTAACATTCTCCACCACCTTCAGAAGAGCAACCTTAAGAAACATTCTCAGGACAGGAACCCTTCAATTCCCCAGTGCCAACAAGCACCTTTGTTTTTAAGGGCTTTTGAAAAAGAACTGGGGCCTTTCTGAACCCACTGACCCACATGTAGGGAGGCAGTACTGTGGGCTCTAAGGTCTCAGTGTTGGGCCTCCAACCTGGAATCTCCAGGAGACTCACTACAGCTCCCTGCACCTCAGCTGGCTAAATGTGACATGATGCTATAACAGGACTTAGCTAGGACTGGGAGGATCAATAAAAGTTACAAACTTAGTACTTGCCTGGGCCAGGGTTCCAGAGATTACTTTTTGAGCATTTTCTCTTTTCTTCTTTTTTTTTTTTTTTTTTTAACATTTTTATTGATTTCTGAGAGAAAGGAAGAGGGAGAAAGAGATAGAAACATTAATGATGAGAGAGAATCATTGATTGTCTGCCTTCTGCACAGCCCCTATTGGGGATCAAGCCTGCAACCCAGGCATGTGCCCTTGACCAGAATCGAACCCTGGTCCCTTCAATCCGCAGGCTGATGCTCTATCCACTGAGCCAAATCAGCTAGGGCTGAGCATTTTCTCCTTTAATTCTCACATAAACCTGGGAAGTCTAAACTGATATTGAACTGTTGGGAACATCCTTGATTACAGAAATGAGGAAGATTTTCCAAGTTTACTTAACAATGCCAGGGCTGACCAGCAGACTATGAGTGATGGATGAATGATTACTCTGCCATGTTTTTTTGTGAAAGAGAGGGCTAAGGGGCTGCCTACATATCAGAACCAAACAGCCCCGTTCATCTGCCTCTTTAGGCTTTTATTGTAGCCAATTCTTGAATTAAAATTAACTATCAGATACTATCAGTAGGGTAAGCATCCTTGAGAACACACATGAGTCAGCAGTGTCCTTTAAGCAAGGACAAGTAAAGACTAAGCATAAAGATTCTGGTAAACACCCAGAGCCTTGCACGTAAACAGACTTGCTCCCCCACAAAACAAGTGTCAGATATAAAGGCTGGATTGCAACCCAGTGTTGGGCCTGGATTGCCAGTGGGGAAAAGGGCCTGGCTGTAGGCTAGATCACTAGAAGGTGTGTGCACAAGGCTGCTTGTCTAGGTTGCACTCTCACATAGATGTTTCTCTCCCACTCTCTAATTTTTTCTCTAAAAATCAGTACAATATTCTTGAAAAAATGAATATAAATTGATTGTGCATTTTTGCATTATACTAGCAGTATGTGAGGGTTCACATTGTCCACATCCTAGAGAATATTTTCTTTGGTCAATCGTTCTTTGTTTTAAACTTTTTTTTTTCTTTTAACTTTGTTGCACTTCCGCTATTGCTTTTTTATTGTATTTTTTTCTAGGAAATTAAGGTGAATCTTATCACAGATGTGCATTTGCTGTGTATGTATGTTTGTTAAAACATCTGATCCTCCAGACAGGTCCAGATGAAACAGGAAGTGATATTTTTAGGCACTTGTAAAAACAAATAGATGGTGTGAGACCAAGTTTTGTTGTTCCTCAGAATTTATCCCATCATGCTCTTGCATATATGTTCTGACCCCTCTACATACTTTACATGACACTTATTGTATTTTCTGGGATATTTGTATTTTTTTCCCCAAGAATATGACATATATCTGGACAATAAGTTTACATAATTTTTTGTTGTTGTTACCCCTCAATCTCAGTGATTTTTCCATTGATTTTTAGAGAGTGGAAGGAAGGTGAAGAGACACACAGAAACATCTGTGTGTGAGAGAGAAATCCTTTGGTGGCCTTCCACACATGACCTCACCTGGCTGGGTACTGAGCCCCCAATGAGGTACAGGCCCTTGCCCAGAATGAAAGCCTTGACACCTCAGTCCACAGGCCAAGGCTCCATCATTTGAGCCGAAGTATTTGTTGTATAGAAGGCTACCATGCTGGCACCATTGAAGGTTTGGAAAGTGGGCATCTGTACCTGAGATAAAGGTTTTAGATCCTAGGGTCTCACAACCTTGCTTGGAAATAATTATTTCACCTGTTAATGCAGTTCCAGTGTCCGCATGTGGAATGAACATTATTTATGGGAGAGAATATTGCTAGAGCAAACTATATACAGGCATAATGGAGTTATTCAATGAGCAGTGCTTAGATAGCTAGAAGACAAAAGCCTCTATGAAGCTGAGTACAGGTAGGTCTCAATAGGTGGTAAATTAAAGGCACTGATTCCCAAGAGATGAGAGAATTAACTTAGATATGGCTATGCTGAAACATTGGCTACAATGAAATTCTTTTTCCTACAAATGTGAGACCTCGTCATTCATGACAACTTGAGGAAAATATAGTGAGCTGAGAAAATATAATACAGTGTGAGCAGAAAAATTTAAAACCGTGGAAGAAAAGCCACAGCATGATGTTTCATGGCTTCAACCATCTTTTACTAAGGATCCCATTTGCTTCTGAGGCTGAACTGTGCTGTGTTACACAGCAGTGCATAAAGACACATGTTCCCAACAAGGCTTGTTCAAAGGCTTTGTGGATGAAAGGAGATATTGACAGCAATACAATCATAGTAGGAGACTTTAATAACCCACTATCTCCATTGGACAAATCCTCTAAACAAAAAATCAGCAAAGAAACATCAATCCTAAATTACTCACTAGACCAGATGGAATTAATTGACATCTTCAGACATTTCACCCCAAAGCCACAGAATATACATTCTTCTTAAGTGCACATGGGTCATTTTCAAAGATAGACCATATGTTAGGTCATAGGCA
>JAJQQW010001778.1:0-10602 GCA_025583905.1 Ia io
CCTTCTCACCTGTACCCTCATAGCACGGGGGGGGGGGAAGGCAGCTTTGTGGAGCACATGTAAAATGGAACGCAAGGAGCTTTGTGTTTCTAATGAAGGCATGAGTTATAAAAAAAAGCAGGTGGAGGGTGAAATATCTGGGCCCCATCGGGGGCTTGTGGTTTTTGCCAACCCGTTCTCTGATAGGAAGAGAAAGATTTAACGCCCTAGGCGCCCCAGGTTCGGCTTTCTTTGGCACAACGGGCAATGGCTTCCAATATTGGTTTACGGTTAAGTCTTGGTGAGGCTTGTGCTCCTTGGGCTTTCCCTAATAAAAAAAAAAAAAAGGTTCAGGTTTTTTTTTTTCCTGGCCCATCACATATAAAACTAACCCATATTGACGTGGGCACAAAGGGGGAATGTTTAAATACCATCTTAAAAGAGGGGCCACGCCCCCCCCCCCTTTTGTTTTTTGTGGCAGGATCCAGAGAAATCGTCCCTATCCAAAGAAAATTATTCAAACTTCCTATAGATGATAAAAAAAACATGGGAAAAATCTAATGAATAAAAATTAAAACCCCAAATACACTTTCGAGAAATCTTTTTTGAAAGGGGGAGTGGGCCTGGATTACGGCATTCAAAGTGGCTGGAGATACTCGCTGTTGGCTCGCCCAGGTTCTGGCCTTAATTTGATCCTTTGCTGTTGGGGCGCTTTTGGGTGTCCAGCGCCAGCAGGTACCCGGGGGAAGACCAAAGGATATATCAGGTAATTTAATTTTGGGAAAAGTGGTCCCAGGAAAAAACCACAGGGTCGGGCTCGGGGGGCCTTTAGTGAGAGGGAAAGAGGAAGGGAAGGTGGCTAAGTTAAACGCGTTTGCTAAAAAATCAAGTGCAGGGTCCGGCGGGGGGGCTGGACTTGAACAGCTGTCCCATGGGGGGCTTCTGAGATTAGTTTTTTGGAATGCATTGTCCCCCTCCTGACAGATGATAGGAGCTGCTGTTCTTGTAGACACAATTCCCAAAAAAAAAATTTTGGTTTTGAGGGGCTGAAAATGGAAGAAAAAAAAGAAAAACAAACAGCTCCTGTTTCTCACAGGGACACCTAAGATGGGAAATGAGAGCGGTCAGATCAGGGGGGTCTTCTTCCCAAGATGTGTGAAGTTGTCGTGTTTATTGTGAACTGCTGCTCGGTCACTTTGTTACTCGTGGGGCAGTTTATACTGGGATATTAGAAGGGCACCCACATGGTCTGCAAATTCGTAAAGCCAGTGTTTCCATTTCTTGGTGCTGTAGGCCGTGGTGGGGGCTCAGGGGACAAAACGGCGGGGGGGGGGAGAAACCTTTTAAGCGCCCCCCTCATGCCTCCAGGTTGTTCCCTGTTCTGCACTTTGGGCTCGGAGGGACTCTGGATACGGGGGACACTGTGGTGGGTGCTGTCCCTCTTTTCTTTCCCCTCAAGCGGGTTACAGATGGCAATCAGAACCCTGCATTTTTGAACAGTCCTGGCGGAACAGGCCCCAATCGGTGACCTGGACGAGGGAAGGGGGCTGAACCTGCGGCCCAGGGTGAGGCTATCTGGGCACGCCGAGGGGAGGAGGGTGGAGGTCCGGTGGGCTGGGGGGAGGGGAGATTGTGTGTTGCCTTTTTGGGGTAGTGGTCTTTGGGTCCTGCCTTTTTTTATACAGTGTTCGTGAGAGGATCAGGGGGCAAAAAGAGCCTGAGAGAGGGAATTGTAAACCACATCTTGTCTTCAGGGCTAAGGTGAAAAATAACCCCACAGCGCGCAGGGCTGCCCCTCACCTTGACTTTGTGGCGCATCCCCTCCACTCACACAGTTTTCTTTTTTCTAACCTCCTGCATAGAAGGGGTCAGGCCTCAGGGCTCAGGAAAAAAAGAAAAAGAGGAGGAGCTTTAGGGTATGGGCGCCACTTTGTGATACCCCCCAGTTGTGTTTGTGCGTTGTCCCCTTGTGGGGTCTGTCATTTTTCTCCCAGATCTCCCTGGCCCAGTCAGGTACCAGTAAACCCTTGGACCTAATTACTTGGGGAAAACTTAGGGAGCATGGAACTCTTTTTTATGGACCACCCCCTTCCCCTTTCACATTGGGGTCACATCATCCCCTCTGTAGGGGTTCTCTTGGGCACCTGGGCTCCCCCATACCACAGAGCAAGTGGGAATCAATAACTTGCTCTCCTCACCAGACACTTTGTTAATCTGCGGTGGTTTGTTTAAAAAAAAACCAAGTTTCTTTTTCCCCCTTGGATTTCTCAAACTGTTGTTGGTTTCCACCAGTCTCCGCTGTGCCCCACAAACTCTAGGGATATGAGTTTCTGGCAAAACGCTGTTCCTTGAAATAATCTCCTCACTTGCTTGGCTGAGGGCAGAGGGGAGGTGATGGGGTGCAGGGAGGACTGGAGAAGGAAAAAAGGACTCTTTTAGGCCCTGTCCTCAGCCTTCTTTGGCCCCTCGTCTCTGTCGTGGCCATGGAGGTTGGGCCGCAAGCCATGCTGGGACACCGGGGCAGCTGGGGTCAGCTGTGTCACTGCTCACCAGGAGCATACATGCTTGGCACCTGCTTTGAAAAATTTGTGGGGGGCCCAAAACTGAGAGGGGAAATCCCATGATGTTTTTTTATAATCCTGTTGTATAAAACAAGGGGAACCCAACATGCTTTCCCGTACTTATCCTTGTCCCCCCAAATAATTTTTTTATTTTTAAATAAAAAAGAAATGGAAGATTAATGGATGTTTGTATAAATTAAAAAATTTAAAACAAGATGAAATAATTTTCATCAACCTCTCGGTCCCCCAAAATAACTTAATTCAATCATCCTATGGCGCCGAAGCAATATGGGATATTGTGGGATAGTATAATACGAGGAAAGTTTCTACTGTGAGGGTCGGGGGGGGAAACCAGGAGGGACTCCCCAGGGAATGGGGGGGGATAAAAAATTAACTTGGGTGTTTGTATTGCCGCACACATTTTCATCAGTTTTTAGGGCTCACTGTTCTTTCTACCCCCATTTATTATCAATTTTTTCCAATTTGCATGTATTTATCCATATATTGTCCCCCGCTATTGGTGCGGGGGGCTAGCTCTCTTCCGATGTTTAATATAAATGTGGGCGGGGCCACTTCGTGGCTCTGAAGTGGGGCGAATAAGGATTGCTCCCTCATTTGATTTTTTCTCAGGGGTCGCATCATGGGCATGGGAGGTGGTATATTTTGATTACACGGCCCCTCCGGAATAACTCCTGTGTCTACCTAGGAAAGTGAAGCCGTTACTAGACAAAAACCAGCCTCACCTCCTCTTACTTATACAAAAAGTGAATCTGTATTTTTGTTTTATTAATGAGGAGGAGGGCAAGAGCCCAGCCGACGGGGGGCAGTGATTCTGGGGATTGAAGAAAAAAACAGATAAAACCTGGTCGGCCCGAAATTGAGTATACTAGGAAAAGGAACTTAAAAAAAGCAAAAAACATTAATAATTACGGGCTACAACCCTCTGCACACCACCAAAAAAATAAGAATCTGGGAAAGGTGGCATGGGGATGGGCCCCTAAACGCACGGCCCAGTCTGCGTGTCCCTTCTAGGCCCATTGGTTAGGGGTTCAGGGGGGCCCACAGCTTCGTTCTCTCAGGGAGGGTGCCAAACATGGAGGGGGGAGTACATGGGCGGGGGTGGGGGCAGTGGTCGGTCCAAAACTTTTTAAAACCCCCCCCAGTTCACTTGTCCTCGGGGCACCACTTGGATGGCTCAGGGGAACTCCTCCTTACCGCGAAGAGGGGGGAGAATTAGGTATGGTCTTCTACAATTATTTAGTATCCACCAACTGCGGCATAATTCACTCTGAAAAGAGAGTAGCACTATATGTCACAAAGTCTCGGGCAAAATCAAAATACTATACCCGCGTGTATGGGACTTCCGCAGACGGGTGTATATGTTCTGAGGCTTTGGGTGTTTAGACGTGCTTCCATTGGAAATATATTATAAATAACACTAATTCATAAGAAAAAATGAACCCAATTCCCAAGGGAAACCGCGATATCAAATCTGGTTGAATATTTTGGGAAGTGTGGGGGGGGGTACGGCAGCAAAAAAGGGGCCAATACAGTTTCTTTCTCTTCAAAATTACAAAAAACAAAAAAAATGTTCAACACTGGTGTGCCAGCACTCCTAATAGCCCCTTCAAATGACTTTATGTGAGGTCTGGGGAGGGGGCTGAAAACAACAGATATTGCTGGCTTCTACCTTGCCCCCCTAGAATAATCTGTCCTGTTAGGGAGCAACTCTAGCATCTATAACATTTGATAAGGGGCTTCACTAGCCATGTAAAAGTAAGATTTAATTAAACTTGGAGGAGGTCTCCCTTGCTCGTAGCTTCGGCCCAGGGCCCCCCAAGGCGTTAAATAATTATAGAACAAGCTAAATAAAGCCGCCATTAAATATGGGGGGTGTGGGACTAGGGGGATGCGGGGGGTGAGGCTACCCCCACAAGTTAAAAGAGTTGGGGCCCAGAGACTCTTAGTCGCTCGGAAGCCTCTCAATTAGAAATATGGGGGAGGCTTGCTGTGGAAAAGGGAATTGTTGGTGGTATAGACCCCCCGCATTTCAGCTAATCTTCTTAGGGGGGCGTATATTCTTTTCCTAATTGGACAGACCCGAGCAAGAACAGAGTCAGGTATTATATTTATAAAAAATAAAAATTTTAAGGACTGTATTGATAATAATAGGTACTGGAAAAGGGATTATGGAGTGGAACTATTTAAAAATAGCTGGGAGATATTGTTGTTCTACATACGAGGGTGGGGGAATGGACTTAATATGGCGGTTCTGCGTCTTATATATTGGGGCGCTCCAAAAACGGTAAAAATTATAGATCGATAGTTCCCGTGAAATTTATTTTTAAATCCACACTGAAGATATAAACAGAGAGCTTGCACTGGCCTCGGAAGGGCATGACCCTTCTCTCCCAAAACTTGAAATAATATCTATCAAACCATTCGCTGGGTGGTTGCTGGGTGCTGCCGCGCAAGTTCAGACCGCACGGGAGGGACTTTCAAAGAATCAGCACGACCTCTCCATATGCGTTTTTTACCTCTGGGTGGTCCATAACTCCGCCCACCCACGGATCTATTTTTTCCTTTTCCATCCTCCTAGGCCTGCGTAACAGCGTCCCGGTCACTTTAGGGGGATAGTGGGTTTTGCCCTACACTGTATCCAAAGCATTGGGAAAGGGATAGTACGTGGAAATATTAAAAAGAGAGGTGTAGGGGTGACTGGTCATAGGGCTGTGTGACAAGGTGTCGTTTCTCGCAGCGTCACTCACAATCCCCCTCCCCACCCCAATATATCTCTCTAAAGGGCCGTGGGCGTCCCCCCCCGTCCGTGGGAGGTGCTCTCCTTTTTAGCTAACTCTAAGTGGCCGGGCCCTCTCCCTAGCAGGATAAAAGGACCATGACGGCCGTTTTGGGTGCCTGATGGCTGATCATAGGGGGGACGGGGGGGGATCTCCGACAACACCAGTAACCTCCATCGCATCCCTCAAGGCTCCAATTTCAATTCTTCTGGCTCAGGGAAAAACTTGGGGCTGTTAGTGGGTGGAGCCGAGTCCCATAAACCCTCTTAGAGGTGCGGATGACATTAGTTTGGCGATAGGTGAGGCCACACCAACTTTAATTTACTTGGGGGGTGAAACTGCTGTCCTTAGAGGCATTTCAGGTGGCACCAGGGGCGGAAACCGGGGCCCCTGGACCCCGGGGCCGGCAGGGGACTTATATTGGAAGGAAACAAATCTTTTTTTTTCGGGTTTTGATTACCTGGAGGCTAAGCCAGTGGTATGCGTGGGGTATCGCGCGATGTGGGTTTTCTATGGATTCGGCGAATGGTCATACGTTAAAGGTACTGTCAGTATTATGTTTCTTTATATCGTATATGCTATGCACTTCTCAGAGGTAGATCTGGAAGTATGTTTGTGTTATTTAGAGTGGAATTGTGTTGGAAATCCCAGGTATTACGGGTGGTGACTTTAAAGATTTGTGTTAGGATGGGTTTGTTTAATTGCGGGAAATTGCTGGTTTTGTTTGTGGTGGTTTTTTTTGGTTTTTTTGAATTTTGCTGGCTGCATCTCACGTTTTCTTCACCTGTGGGTTTTCCCTACTCTGGGCCCCCCCCCTTCCGGGCAATTTTTGACCCCAATTGTCCCCCCCCAGGGCGTGATGTTGTGGGACCCAGCAGGAAGAGGGAGGTGGACCCCCCCCCTTTTTTGTTTTGTTGGTTTTTTTGTGTCGTTTGGGGGGGTGGACATAATTTCTTTTCACTGACCAGCGGTTTTTTTTTTGCTTTTTGTGGGATTTTTGTGTTGGGGTCTTTTGTTTTTTTGGGAATTCGTGGTTTATTTTTACTTATTTTATTTATTAGTGTGTTTTTTGTTGTTTTTTTTAATTTGTTGTGGTTTTTAGATTTTTCTGTTGGAAAGCGGGGATTTGATGGGGGGGTACTTGTTTTTTTTTCTTGGTTTTGTTGTGAAAAAACGCAGGGGGAAAAAAGGAGAGGTTTTTTTTTTTTTTTTTAATGGCTTTTTGTAAAGGTGGCGCCAGGTGGGGGGTTAAGAAGTGCAAAAAAAATCCAGTGTGGCCCCATTTAAACTTGAAAGGTGTTTTCCACCCCCCCCCCCACAGCAGTGATGGTTTTGGGATAGTTCAGGGGGTTTTAATTTCCCCTTTTTGGTTTTTGTTGGGTTTTTTTTTTTTTTTTTTTCCTTAATGTTTTTTTGTTTTTTTTTGGGGGTTTTTTTTTTGGGAATAAAATTTGGGGGGGGGTTTTGTTTATGTTTTGGTAAGAAAAAAAAAATGGGGGGGCCTTTGTTGGGTTTTTTTTGTTTGGTTGATAAATTACTTTTTTTGGTTTTTTTTTTTTTTTTTTTGTGGTGTTTTTTTTTTTTTGTTTTTTGGAATGGGGGACGGGGGGGGTTTTTTGGTTTTTTTTTTGGTTTTTGTATTTTTTTTTTTTTTGGGGGGGGGGTAATAAAAAATGGGTCATATGGCCAAAGAATTAAGTTATTTCAAGTAAATAAAACCTTTTCAGAAAAAGCCTTTTTACCTTTAAAATGCTTGTTTTAGTACTAATTTTCTGTGATTTTTTAATAAAAAATAAAAAAACAAAAAAAATGGTTGTTTTTTTTGTTTTGTGCTGAGAGAATAGTCTATTAGTTTTATTTTTTTTGTTTTAAAAACAAAAACTAATAATAATTTAAAAAAGGCATACTCGATATTCCCCAATAATGGGCCCAGTTGTTAGCGGGGGCTGGGGGAGCTGAGGCGTAAGCCTCCAGAGGAAAGCAAATGACGATTGGAATCCATGTTTTGAGAGTCGTTAAAAAATGCCGTTCTATTTTTGGGAGAACCCTTTTCCCATCTTATGCCTCCATTACCTGCCACCTTGGCGATACCAGGTTTTGTGCGCATACATTGAATTTTAAAAAAAGGATGGTAAATTTTTCAACTGACCTTTCAGGATTTCCCTGGAGCAGAGGGAATGGTCTGGAGCTGTTTTTGTTGAGGATCTTGTGATTGTTTGGTGGAACAGTTGGCACCTCGCAGTGTGTGACAGTGTGATGGGAGCCGTGGGCGATGAGCGTTTTTTTGCCTTTACCCAGCTTTCGAGGTAGTAACGTGACCAGGAAAGGAGGGGGGAAGTCCTTATAAGAACTCACGGCTAGGAATTCCTGCATCTGCAGCAAAACTTAAGACAAAAGTTTATTTTTAAGCATAAAAAATACAACAGGCAGAGCCCCCCACTCCCCCTGGGCAAGTGGAAATTAAGACAGTGGAAAATAAAACTTTTATATTAGAAGGCCAGAGAAATACCTATAGAAATATCACAAGTTCTTTTTTCTTTTTATCTTTTATGTTTCATTTGCTTCTATATGTATTTGCTGGGTAATAGAATATGTAGTTTAACAGGGTGCCTGTGTGCAAAGTAAAGTGGTTCTAATTTATTAACTCTAAAAACATGTAAGGATCCTGTGTTTTGACATAGTCCTCCTTTTGTTTTGATAACGATTTATTGGGTTTTTTGGGTTGGGTCCCACTCCCCCGTCCCGCTCCCCCCCCTGCCCCTCCCCGGAAGCTATTTTATGGTGGACAATATTGATACCCCCCTACAAAGTTTTCTAGCGTGATTAATGGGGGTGGCCACAAGAGCAAAAAGGACAATTGCTCACCTTAAGGTAAAAGACCCCCCTGAGCACCCTTAGTGGTCCCCGAGCCAGGCAGATCTTGGCCTTGGATATGAACCCCATAACGGGGTTGGCCCTCTCCCAACTGCCCTTTTTTTTGTGGGGAAGCCCCCGCCAGGAAAACGACCCACCTCCAGTTCAGCATACAGATCAAAAAAGGGAGGCACAGCTTTATGAACATCTAAAATGCTTTTGGTTGGGTAGAGGGCCCCCCCGAATAAAAAATAAGCCTGCTCCCCCTTACGCTAATCCAAGTTTTAGTTAATTTGGGGTGAAAGCCCTTTTTTTCATATCGTCCCACAGTTCAATGTGGTAATTAAATATGATTTGCTGTTACAGGTGGGGGGTTTTTTTTTAGCAATATATTTTTTTTTTAGAGCCACTCCAGACTCGGCCCCCCCAATGGGAAGACCATCGCTTGTAAACTGACTTCCCGTCCTTTCCTGGCATCACCCTACTCAGGATTGAAAAAAAAAAACAGAAACCCGGGAACGGAGTCAGGAAGGAATGAGGTCCCCAAGGGGAAGAAAAATGTTTTCTGTGGGGAAGAAGAAAAGAACCCCCTGCCCAGGAAACTAACAGCTCCACTTTTTTCAGGGCAACAACTTCCAGCAATGCCATAGGCCAGGGGGTATGGGCAAAACCTTTTTTGAGCCTGGATGTGTGATGTCAAAACTTCGCCAAAAAAAAAATAAAAAAAAAAAAAAAAAAAAAAAAAAAAAAAAAAAAAAAAAAAAAAAAAACAAAAAAAAAAAACAAAACTAGCATAACTCGGTGGGTCAATAGGTAGGGTGGTCCACCTTTTGGAGGAAAAAAAAAAAAAAAAAAAAAAAAACACTGTTCACAAAAAATGTTTAATCCCTCAGGCGAAGGCAGCAACAATAAATGTTTCATCCTCGGGGCATTGCGGCTGCACCTTTTAGCGGCCCCTCGTGTTCATCAGGGAGGTAAAAAAATGGCTTACGCGTTTTGTTGTCAATTAGGTTCGCCATCACTGTTGTGATATGCTGACTCGGTTCGCGGCCAAGCTGTCGCGCCGGAAGGGAGTAAGTGCAACTTCCCATCAAACAGCGCTGGCGTGGGGGGCCCTCCCCTGTGCGGTAAAGTATGGCGGGTGAGGGGGGCTGGTGGGGGAGAAAAAAGGCACTGGTGTTGGCCATGGCTGGGACCAAGAAAAGTAAGGGACAGCTATAAGGTTCTTTTTTGTAACAAGGAGGAACTAAGCTTGCTATCTGGTCTCTTGGCAGGGTATCATCCCTTTACCAGGTGGCCGGACAAAAAACTTGCGGCTCCCTCGAGCCCACATGGGCGGCTCGTGAGCCGTGGGTTTTTAGGCCCCGTCTCTGTTATTTTGAAAACTAATGATTTTTGGGCCCGACACACTGCGTAAGGCATTAATTTCCCCTTACCCCAAAGTTGGTGACTGATATTCAGGTTAAAGGACATTATAGTACATTAAAATGTTTTTTTTTAAGTGTTTTTTCTCCCCTAAGGGGCAGTTGGGGTCGCGGCCAAATTCAAAGTCAACAGAGCAGCAAAAACCACGGCTTCACTAGCCGCATGTGGCTTGTGGAAGCCGCGGTTTTTGTAGCCCGACCCACTGCCCCCCCCCACTTCCACCTCCCCTCGATTATCCCCCCAGGCCCGGGAGTGCCCCGGGGCTGGCAGTTCCCATTGTGTTTGGGGTGTGGAAGATTGGTTCCAGTGACCTGACCCTTGTCCGAGGGCCCTCCCTGGTTCCTCCCCCTGGACCGCAGATTGCCGGTCAAACTTTTGCCCTGCCCTGGCTAATGCAGCGAGCCATGGGGATTGTGACCGCCCAGGACCCTTGGATGGGCCCGTGCTCCCATCCCCTCCGGGTCCACTCAGTGTTCCACACCGGACCTTGCCCGGTTTTCAAAAACAAGCAACCACCTGGTCCCGGCCCCCGGAGAGCGGTGGTGGGAGGCCTTGCGGCCCCGGGGGCGACAAGGCAACTGCGGGACCCCCCCTCCGAAAGCCCCAGCTTGTGCCTGGATTCTCAGCTGCCCTTGGTTGTGTTAGGCCCTGCAAAGGGGCTATCCCCCTAGCAACCCCCAGGTGCGGGTAACAAGGCTTTTAACGATGGCAAGAAGTGGCCCCAGCCGGTGTGGCTTACAGTGGGGAGTTCGAAGCATCGACCTATGAAACCTAGGAGGTTCCACACGGTTATTGATTTTCCCAGTCAGGGCACATGCCCGGGTCTTTGGGCTGGAATTCCCCCAAGTAGGGACGGGCAGGAGGCAGCCGATCCCAATGAATTTCTCATCATTTGGATGTTTCTTCTCACCTCCTTCTCTTCCCCTCCCCCCTTCCCTCGAAAAAAATTAAATTAAAAAAAAATAAGTAAAAAAATAAAGATGTCC
>JAJQQW010001861.1:0-10533 GCA_025583905.1 Ia io
AGCATTTAAAGAGTTGTAAGCTGTATGGGTATGACCCTGCCCACTGGGGTACCTGGCTCTTGGGTCCTCTATGGAGGTATAAAGTCATCCACTGACTAGGGCCACCCAGCAGGATCTAGCAGAGAAATCTGCAGAATCTCCTCTTTGTAAATTGGATTTGGAATGGGCCCCGACAAGGGTCCAGCTGTGAAGGCAAGGAAGGCTGGTGCAGGGCCAGGTCTTGGGCTATAATTGATATTATTTTGGAACTTCCTGACCCAACTGCAACCCTTGTTTGACAGATTTTAGCCTGCGCAAGGAACAGGCCATGATCGTATACAAAAGCTGCGCATCACAGCTTGGTGGCTTGTAAAAGTGGTTTGGTGTGGTCTCAGGGAAAACACCAGGGCGAAGCAAACAGAAATGGCTTGCCAGTCAGCCTGGAACCCAGAATGTCCAGCATAGAGTGTAATGACTGCTGTGACCACCTTCCATCTGGTAGAAAGCAGCCCTCTAGTTTCCCATCCCCGATGCCAGTCCATTTTACTCTTTCATAATTGTCTGGGTCCCCCGCCTTCCCCCTTCCGAGGTGTTCCAGCAGTGAATCAAGGAAGCAGAGCTTGTAAATTCAGTTGTGGTGCTGGCATTGTAAGAGGGCTACTGGGGTCACCTCAGCCTCTGTTTCACTGAGCCCCAATATGCCTGGTTTTTACAGCCCGTAGTTCTTACTGCCATTAGGGGTCTTCTCCCCAGCTCTGGGACCCAGGCTGGGCATCTTCTGTGGGATTGGGACCCCTTGTTTCCCCCAGGTGACCGCTGCAGAGACGACCTCGCTCCCAATTTAAAAAAGTGGTCCACATGGGGTTACAGGACCTGCACCTTCTGTGCCTCCGCACCTCCTACCAGTCTCCGTGTGCTGTCTTCTATTACTTCTCTATCAAACACTTACTTTCAGCCAGCTTTCCAGAGGTTCTGGCTGATGGTTGTTCCAGTCATTTTAGTTTAATTTGATGGGTTGTGGGAGGCAGCGAGTAAGGCCCTTTGCCAATATACCGCCACTTGAATGTCCTCTCCGTAACTTTTCTGAATATCATTCCTTATCTTCATTTATCTTCATCACCCGAAGAGTGAGACTATTTTTTCCCACTGATTTTTTTTTCTTAGGGAGAATGAGAGAGAGATGATAGGAAGAGGAGAGAGAGAAACATCATTTAGTTGCCTCCCTCATTGCTACCACTAAAGGGGGACCAGACCTGAAATCCACGTCCCTGCACTTTACTAGGAATCGAACGCCGTGACCTTCAGTGTACAGGCAGGCACTCCTCAGCACGAGCGACATGGGCCAGGTTCTTATTTATTTCTTCAAATTCTTTATTTTTAAAATAAATTTTTAATTGATTTCAATAGAGGAAGAGAAGGAGAGAGACATAGAAACATGAATAGTAAAAGAGAATCATTGATTCAGCTACCTCCTGTAGGCCCCCCACTGGAGAGTGAACCCAAAACCTGTGCAATGTGCCCGTGACAAGGTATATGGAATTGAGTAATGTTCCTATGGTTATGGGCCTATGCACAATCACTGACCTGTACTGGGCAGCCTATAATATTGATTTAGAGACAGGAAGGGAGACAGAAGAGAGAGGGAAACATTGATGTTCTGTTCTACTAACCCATCATGCATTCATGATTCCCCTACATGTGCCTGATGGGGATGGAACCCCAAACTATGGGGGGGGGGGTGCATCGGACACAAACTCATCAACTGAGCCATCCTGGACAGGGCTCTGAATCTGTTTAATTTAATTTCAGAAGCTCAAAATAGGATCCTTGACAAATTTCCCTATGGATGGTCATTTCATAGTCCTAAACATTAACATCTCTTATGAGTTTTGTGGTTCAAATGTGAGGTGCATTGTCTTAACTGTCCTTTTCTTTTTTTCATTTCTTGAAGCTTGTTTTTTTTGTTAGTTTTTTTGCCTTTAGTCTAGCTCCAGGTTTGGCCAACTTTTGTTTTTTTTTTAAAAAATACCTCAGGTTCCTTTTATTTTATCTTGATCTCCCTTTTATTGATGGCTTGTTCAAATATTTGTTGTTTCCTTCCTTTGCAAACATTGGGTTTTACATCTTGTTGTGTTTCTAGATTCCCTGAGATGGTAGGTTATGTTTTTTGAGGTCTGTTTTCATAATGTAAGCATTTAACCCTATGAAAAGTTTCTCTTAGAATTGCCATTTTCAGAATTTTGTAAATGAATTTTGGGGTAGAGTGGTCTTTTTATTTACTTTGTCTCTAAACTTTTTGAGTTCTATTTTGTGTTTTGGAACTTGAAAATAATATATATATATATATATTATATATATATATATATAATTACACATTATAGAATTCAAGAAGGAAGGCAATGAGAGAGATATAGAAAAATCAATGATGAAAAGAAAATCATGATTGGCTGCTTCCTCAGCAAGGTCCCCACCCCCCCCCCACCGCCCCCACCCGGATCGAGTCCACAACCTGGGCAGTGCCCTTGACTGGGAAAGAACCTGGGACCTTTAGTTTGCAGTCTGATGCTCTATCCACTGAGCCAAACCGGACTATGGCATAACTTGAAGTTCTTATTTCTTTGTTTAATATTGGTTTCAGATAAAGAGGGAGAGAGAGAGAGAGAGAATAGTGAGAGAAGGAGGAAACATCATTGTGATGGGAAAACATCAATCACGCCTTCTGCACACAAACTAACTGGAAATGGAACCGCTACTGAATATGTGCCTTGCTGGAAATTGAGAATCCTAGACGGCTTTGTTATACAGGACGATGCTCCAAACCAAACTGGCAATACTGGCCAAGGCAGTACTGTGGCTTTAACACAATGATTTCCAGATAATTTTTTGAAGAAAGCCAGCTATGGCCAATGATGCAGAAGCCACAGAGGCTGCTGAGACCCTTTTTTTTGACGGTGGGGTGTCTTCACGTATGTTTGTTCACTCCAATCTTTCAGTCCATCCTATCCTGTACAGTTCTGCCTTTATTTATGTCTGTAATACGTTGTCTCCATGGTACCCTGATTCCCATTTCCTGTGGGCTTCTTTTGTTCATGCATAGCTGTCTACTTACACTGGGATGGGGGAGATCTCATATTTCTGCTCCAGCCAATTTCTGAGTATGTCACTCACATAGGTCGTTTTGCCTGTGATCTCATTTGTCCTTTGTTGTTCTACCACAAGCGTTGATCATCCATCTTTCCTGTTTTTCTTTGAAAGATTCGCATAATTTATTCCATGCAATGGCCTCAAATGGGCTTTAAGGGGAAGAATCATTTGTGCATCACCAGGAAGAAATGTGACTTTATTGAATGACACAGTGGACCCACAGAGGTCTTGCTTGGTGAAGGGTCTTTTGGGGAAAGAGCTTTCAACGCCTGACCTTTGTTACATTCATAACTAAACCTGTATAGCATTTATTTCATCAGTGTTTTCTTACTGTTGCCCATTCCTGTACCCAGGGTCCTTACCCTTGTTTGGTTATTATTGATTCTTTGCCAACGACACAGTTGAATAGTTAATCATTTCTACTCCGATTTCAGCCACGGATAACCTTAACCTCTCTGGACTTTGCACCTTGCCTCTTTCACAGGTCTCGTCTTTACTGCAAACCAACGTTGGACTGTGCCTGCACCCACACTGAGTCAACAAGTATTAATTATATTGACGGTTGAACCTCGTGTGCTCTACATACAATTAATGTTTATGGATGATGAGCACCTGCAAATGATTTCTGATAACGGACTCACATGCCAGCAGGTAAGGTCCTCCAAAAAGCCCTTGTGCAGGAACAATGAGTAGAGAATTCTTCTCCTCTTTGAATTCCACATCCTGTGCTTCTGTCCTTCCAGCGTGATATTTTCATTGATGACTGACCCCACGTATGTACTTAAAGAGCGAATTCCTCAGAGTCTACTTCACTTGTCTAAAAATCTCTCTAGTCATAACGTGATAAAATATTTATGGTAAAGAACTGTGATTTCATAACATCAACATGACTTTCACCAGATTTTCCTTTTGTTCAGGTTTGCAGTGCTGGGAGCAGAGAAGTTGATACCCCGACTGAACAGAAGGTTTCTGTAAGAGTGTCACAGGCAAGGGCATCCCAAAGTAGCCTTGTCTTTCCCAAAGAGCCACCCCTGTGAGACTTGTGGGCTCGTCTTGAGAAACAATTTCCACTTGACTTTATCTGCAGAGAACACAACACGGACAGATACTGTTGAGGGTTGGTGCATAGTGCAAAACCGTTTTATATCTGCTTGCAAAAATTTCACCACCAACAGCCACTGAGAGAACACTTTCAATACATGTGTGGACATGAAGCTAATTTTGCAACAGCTGTCAATTTCAATGTATCCCCAGAATCCATTTTCAACATGGGGGAGGTTGGCATGGTGTCTTAAACTGGCAGGACATCTCCACCTAAGGGTACTCAGACCAGGGAAGTCCAACTGCAATTTTGACGTGTGGGATGACGTATCACAAAGGCGAAAAAATGATTACACTAGAAAAGAATGTAGGAGGAGACATTAGTTTTAACCACATGTTTATTTGGAAAAAGGTGTCCTAGTTGGAAGTCATGTTTTGATACCTGTGAATGTGGGAAAAATGTTACCAAATAATTCTACTTTTCATTATCAACAACAAGGTCACAATGGAGAAAGACCTTCTCAGTGTACTGAGAATTTGGGAAAAGCCTTTTAGCAGTAGTAACAGCCAAGGTAACACAAAGCTTTGCACACTGGAGAAAGGCTTATGGAGGTCATTGAATGTGGAAAAACTTTTAAACCGGTAGCAGTGTCCTCCATTATGAGCATAGAGTCACACAGGAAAAGGCCTCCCTGAGTAACAATGAGTGTGTGGAAATCTTTACCAGTAACAGTATACATCATTGTCATCGTAGAGTTCACAATGGAGAAAAGCCTTATAAATGTAGTGAATGTGGGAAAGCTAACATCACTACAGTCATCATTATTGTCATCCAGAGACGTCATACAGGATAAAATCCTATCAATGCAGTGAATGTGTGAAAATGTTTTACCTCTAAACGCATCTTCATCAACATCAGTGAGTTCATATGGAGAAAACCTTATAAATTAGTGAATGTGGGAAAGAATTAACAGCAACTAGCAGTAATTTTTTGTCATCATCAGTAGTTCATAGGAGAAAAGCCATTATAAATGTAGTGAAATATGGGAAATCTTTTACCCAGAATGACTAGCCTTCGTAGTCATCAGAGAGTTTCATGACAGGAGAGAAGCCTTATAAAATGCAGTGGAATGTGGAAAAATCTTTACTCAGAGCACTACCCTCATTCTCATCAAGAATTCACACTGGAGAAAAACCTATCAATGCAGTGAATGAGGGAAAATCCTTTACCTTCCATTGCCCTTCGTAATCACACACACTTCATACAGGAAAAACACCTTATAAATTCCAGTGGAATGTTGAAAATATCTTTTAAAGGAGAGCAATGCTCCTCCAATATCATCAGAGAGTTCACCAATGGAAGAAAAGCCCTTATATCACTGCAGTGAATGTGGAGGAAAATTGTTTTTGACAGTAGCAGTGGGTGGTCACCAATATCATCAGAGGTTCCACACTGGAGAAAAGCCTTTATCAATGCAGTGAATGTGGGAAATCTTTTACCCATGGCACTGCCCTTCGTAAACATCAGAGACTTCATACAGGGGAAAACATGGAGACAAAGGCTTGTCTTTTAGTCCAGAGATGTGGCTTTTTTTGGGTTTGGTTGAAAGTTCTTCAATTGTTTGTTACATTTTCTGTCATTGAGATGAGACTCTCACCCAGAGTGCAAAGTAGGTGTTGTGAATATAAGTTACCAACCTGATCTTCCAGAAAAGCTGATACTTATATTTGTTTTTCTCTGGGACCATTGAATAAAAACATGGCAATGAAGTAATTACATGTTTGACTATAGTGTTTCATAATCTTGACGTGTGCATGAAACTGAAGCCAACCATTAGCAATTTCATTAATGTGACCATTATTGTATCTGTGTACTTGGATGTCAAGACTATTTTTACTCATTTGTTCATTCACTGATTTCTATTTACCTCTTGAAATTTAAAATTCAATTTATATCATAGAGCCAATACTTAATTCTAACACATAATTTTTTGTATGTAACGTACTTTTTGTGCTTTTAATTTACTGTTTTAGCACACTACTACCGATTTAGGCAGTCTTCATGTAAAAGTTACATTTCTTACTGATCTTTTTGGGTGGGTGTTTGGATGACCGAACTATAGGGCTTAGATACCTTAATCAGTTTTAAAGTAATTAAGCACATAAATGCCGATTTTTTTTTTGACACGATAATTCTTTTTAAATAAATATTTATGTATTACATATGTTATTATCTGCATTCAGTACAGTAGCGGGAAGTGATGGGGTATGTTGAGTGTTACAACCCAGCTAATAAGCAGTCTCCTGTCCAACTTTTAACTTGCAGTGTGCCGCCACTAAACAAGGTTCTGGATCTACTTGAACATGACAAAGGCTACAGGGACCACTTAAGACTGAGAGACAAGTTTAAGTATACTTGATCCCAACCCAGTTACTGGCCTTGACAGCACACATTCTATAATAGATAACTAGACAACATAGTCTCTAAACCACTCCACAAATTTAATTTTCTTGTAAAAAACTAACAACGACCCTGTATTTGCCACCCAACTCTCATCGTTATTTTACTATTCTATAAATACCTACTACACACCTTAGGTGTGTGCCACACATTAAACCTAAATCAACACAACCCAATTCTACTACCAACTAAAGCCACTTCTACAAAGGCAATTGTGTCAAATTCAAACTTCCAAGGGAATAGGGCAGCGCCAAGGCAAAGACAATGGCATTTTACTCCCTCCTGGCCCACAAGCCCTTACTCTAACCCTAACACCCAACAACTATCGAGTGACCTCGAACATGTCATCACCCCTAAAAACATCTCCCGATGGCCAATCCATAATCATCCACCTGATCACTAAAGGCCCTTCCCACGATGCCCCTCCCCTTGGTTATAATCAACATCCTAATTCCGAGTTTCATGGCCTAAACCACCTTCTATCAAAAACACCACTCATTGGCCCTGAATTATAAAAATAACCAGTAACCCAACTCCTTCATCTTCTTTTAACCCCGATTTCCATGGCATGTAAACAATCCCCCCAAATACAAAAATTACAAGCCTTTATTAAGTGTATTCCCTACTGTTTAAAGTCACTTTCTTAGATATAAACCTTGGTTATCATTTAATTTATCCCGAGTTGGAGTCACTCGTAGTCTCATCCTAGGCCTCACATGTGGCATACATTGTGAATATTCCAATTTGGTTGAAACTAGCTGGTTTGGTCAAATATAAACCAATACCATAAACATTATACCACTTGAAAGTCATAACTCTCGCTTTCACACAGCGTGTATTGGATAAAAAATTCTCGAGTATCCATTCAACATACAGTTAAGAATGTTCTCGTTCTAAATCGTATTCAAATGAATTTCTACTGTCATGGACACAATCCCTTGTCTGTTGTTGTTGATACGTCTTGAGAGTTTTAATTTTACCACGGTATTCAGGACCGCTGTTTAAAGACACTTTTAAAACTCCACTTGTAACACTAGCCTATCAACGGTTTTTTTAATTTTTCATAATTGTTCTAAATCAATCGCTTTCATTACTATCTGTACAGCTCAGCCTAGAATAATGAAATTTTTTTCCATGTGTTTCAAGACCAATCTCATTTACAACGAAATAATGCCAACTCCTTTAGATGGAGAATAATCACTTTAAAAAGTGTCACACCAGTGTTCTCAGCTCTTGTTAAGAAACTTGTATTCGCTGTGACTAAATGGTGCTGTTAAACAGTATTCTGGCTGAACATGGGAGTATATAGTCATATTGTGTTGACACACATTTCTTAAAAACGTATTACCACAGTCTGCGAGAGTAATTCTCAGTGTGCTAACACTCCTATTTGGTCAGTGATTGAAGCTCATTCATAGTGAATTTTCCACGCTAGTATTACCAAGGGACCCACCCTCAACCCGATCCCTATACTCTCTAATTCCTAACCCTACCCCAGACCCCTAACCTGTGAGTGCCTAAACCCACCTAGTACTGAACCTATTGATCCTAACCCTTTAAACCCCCTAGCCCCCAACCAAATTCTCTAAACTATCAGACCACTATTAGCTCCGATGACGGTTTGATCTTCCAGCAGGTCCTGTGCACTTATCATTTTCACTGGCGGTCACTTGTGTCCTGCCACGTGGCAGCTCCAATCCTGTTGACGGGAAAAATAAATGTTAACAGTGGCAATAACCTACTATCTATCAAAGTGTTTTTATTCTTTGCTACCTGAAGTATGCATGTAACCAGTGAGCAAACTCGGTGTTTATGTTAATTGAACACCAATTTCCGTGTATTAGGACAATGCGTTATTCGAATAGTGTGTCACGCTATATGAAATATTTCCTATGTTGGGTTGAAGCACTTTTCTTCGATGTTACACTACCATTTGATCCAGTGATTGCAACTATATTCCATCCAGTTGGCGTCCTCGGTTCTTCACAGAGCCTCAAGCTCATTACATTGTGAATTCCAATTTTGTGTTAAATTTACACAGCGTTTTTTATCAAAATTATTACCATCTCTTCACGAACGTTTTTACTCCACTTGAAAGTCTATCTAATCTTATTCAACAGCGCTTCTTTGGACACAAAATTCCTCAGTCTTTCATAAATTGTAGTAGAGATGTGCCGGTGGTAAAAAGTATTTCACGAGTTCAATGGGCCAATCTTGACCACCACCCGATGGTCTGCTTGTTTTTGAGCTCTGTGAGTGTTGTTTTATTATAACAAGGGTATCATCACGGTAATGTAAATTGCAACTATTAATACACTAACTAGGAACACTAGCAAAAACTGACATTTAGATTTTACATATTGTTCTCATATTTACTATCTACCGTGATTCTACAGCTCTAGCGATTATGAAATTTTTTCAGTTGTTTTTTTTTTTTTTCAACCAACTCTTTTTTCCTCGTAATACGCCAACTCTTTTGACGGCGAAACAACTAAATGTTAACACGTGTTTTCAACTCGGTTCTCAGCTCTTTGAACACGAATTTTACCAGTGACATAACTTGTGGATCGTTCAGATATTCAGTCTCTTGAGCAATTTGTATTACATGCCGTGTGTGAAGCACATTACTAAACATTTCCATAGTCTGCCGAGATATGAAATTTTCAGTGCCCCTAACTCCAATTTGTACAGTGATTGAAAGCTCATTCATTGCGAATATGAACAAAATCAAATTTAGCTACACCCTGACTCGTAACACTGGCCCTGACTCACTTAAATCCAACCCTACATCCCTACGCCCCTAACCTGAGCCTGAACCCTGACCTCGGTGTCCGAGAACTCTTTTTACTAACCAACTACCTCCTAATACCGAGCCCAGATGCACAATTCTCTAACACCTACACTCATAAACTAAACTACGGATGACGTCATCACTTACTAGCAACTCCCTGGCCCAATCAATGATGATCAATTGGGATCACTTAGGGCCATCCTACGTCGGACACCCATCTATTTCGAGTTTTCACCACTTTAACATATCCTTCCTGTTTAATGGCCTAACCTCAGCCTTTTATCACATAAAGGACAAACTCATTGTCGCCCTGAATTATGAAATAGTAACCAGTTATCAAACTCGTTTCAATCTTCTTGAATCATGTTTTTCAAGTCATGAACGCACTGGCGATTACAGAATATTACGGCCCTTTTGTGTATTATCTCTAGGTGTTACTGACGGCACTTTATTAGATATTAACATAGGTTAGTATATGAAATTTTCATCCGAGTTGATTTGGTAGTCTCGTTCTTCTAGAGCCTTCTAAGATCATTCAGTGTGAATTCCAATTTGGTTAAATCAGCGTTTTTTAAAAGTATATACCAGAATCTTAAACGTTTTATTACTCATTGCAAAGTTATCCCCTCTACGCTTTCACAGCGCTTTGGATACAAATTCTCAGTATTTCAAAATTTCAGTTAGAGATGTTCGGTTGGTAAAAGAGTATTTCAATGAGTTCAAGAGATCTTGACCCACCTGCTGGTTGTTGTTTTGAGTCGAGAAGTTGTTAATATTACAAACGGATGTCATACAGGCCATTTGCATACTGACACATTAACCACACTATTGGAACATTAGTAATTGAATTTTGATTGATTATTGCTCTCTCAATAACTTCATCCTGTTCTAAGCTCTGGGAAAAGAATTTTTTCAGTGATCTCCAACTCATTTTCCCAAAAAACGCCAACTCCTTTTGAACGGGAAAAATAAATGTTAACAGTGTCACACTTGGTTCTCAGCTGTATTGAGACAAGATTTCGCAGTGACAAAAGTTGTGACGTTCCATATATTAAGTCTATTGGAAATGTATCTATGTGTGAAGCACTTAACTTAAATATTTCCTAGTCTGGAGAGG
>JAJQQW010000525.1:0-10597 GCA_025583905.1 Ia io
AGCAAAAGGGTGGCTAAAATGCCAAAAGCAAAAGTCCAGTTGCAGCAGTAATTTTTGTTGCCCCCCAGTGGTGTGTGTTAAATATTTGTCTCTGTTCTGCCAACTGCCCCCCCCAAGGGGCCCACCTTGGCCCCTATTTCTGGTTAAAAGTTAGAAGAATTAAAACATTATTTTTTTTCCTTCACGGCAGGGGATTTGCTAGCCCCTTTTTTAACTGTTGGAAAAGACAATGGGCCAATGGTCCCAAGAAGTTTGGGTTTTTTTTCCCTACAATGTCCTCCAACCGACACTGGCCCATGGGCTTTTTTGATTACTTGACCCCAAAGATCTTTCTAAATAATCCCGTGGTTTTGGGTTTTTTTAGGAGGTAAAAAGCACCAGAAAAAGTGAAGGGCGGGTTTCCCTTCCACTGCTTATGGGGTGCGTACATAACAAAAAATTCCCTCAAGGCAAAAAACAAGGCCCCGCCCAAGTGTCCCCTTCCCGTGCAAGGTAATAATATTGAGTGGAGTTTATTGAATGAACAGATTAAAAAAAAACCAACAAACAAAAAAACAAACAACACCAAAACAAACAAAAACAAAAACAGTGTTTTTATTTCTTGTCCTGAAATGCTCCAGGGAAAAGAATGTATACCATAATATTAGCCTTTTCCCTCCACGCAAAATTAAAAAAAAAAGAAAAGGGATCCTGAACTATTTCCAACTACAATAAAAAATCACACCCTCTAGGACCAACAATCCCTGAAATGTGTTGGCCCTAAGGGTCAACTTAAAAGTAACTAAAGTAATTGGGTTTTTACTCCATTAATCCAACGTTGGTTGAAAATTACCGAAATCATCAGATACGCAAGGGGTTTGTCTACTTCAGCCCCCCCTCCAAAAATAGAAACCGTTGGTGAAGCCCCCCCCCCTCCCACCTAAAACTTTCCATCAATTTCCCCCACTTTTTCCCTCATGCCTTTTTTTCCCCACGGGAAGCTCATTTTTCCCCCTCCTCTAGCATTTTACTTTTAAACCAAAGCCTAATATACTTGTGTTTCCTTGTTTTTTTAATTATGATTTCCCAGGCCTCTGAGCATTAATCCCTTGTATTTCTTAAATAAAATACTAGTTTTTTGTTCTCCTCCCTGGACTGTTATCATTTGCATTCATAATAAAACATAAAATATTAATCTGTATTTTTTTCCACCCTTCTCCCATTCCCGTTCATGATTCACCAACAGCAGGGGGGAGGCCGGGGACAAAGCGGACTATGTGTGTGTTTTCTCCGTATTTACATCAACACATAAAAATTATATATCTAATTATAATTCATGAGGACCCTCCTCTCCGGTGAGGTCCAGAAATCCCCCAAAACTCTCTTCCTTACTTCTTTCTCCATAATTTTTCGCTTGCAAAATAAAAGCATTTGTGCTTTGGCATACACTATGAAAATTTCAATTGACTGGTGAACCCAAACTCCCCCCTATGGCACTGTAAAAGTGTGCCCAAAGTTTTTGGTTTGTTATTTGTTTTGTTATTAATCCTCAACTGAAGGAATTTTTTCCCTTTTGATTTTTTTAGGATGAGGGGCCAACAGAGGGAGAGAAAAAAAGAGATTAGAGAGAAAAACTTCAATGTTGAGAGAAAGACAACATTGGGAAAAATTGGTTTTGCCCCCTCCCCCATGCAACAACAACCCCGAAACCAGGGCAGGGACCTGGCAACCAAAGTAACATAACCCCTTACCGGAAATCAAACCCCATTAATACCCTATTTTTCCAGTCCCCCCCCTAACGGGCTAAGATCTTATCCAACTGAGCAAAAACCAGCTAGAGTAAAGCCCAATATTCTTTAAATATGAAAAATAGCAAGAAACAAGTTGTGGTTTACATTGGAGGAAATCTAAAGGGCCTTTTAATTCTGAACCGAGAAAAAATTGAAACTTTTATAAAAAAGCCACATAATTTAAGGCCTAGTTTTCCCATATTACCTTTTGTAAAAAATCGCCAAAATCAATTATTCCAATTTATTTATAACTAATTTGATTTGGGGAATAATTTGGTTAAATAGTATAATAACTGGCACCTACACCCCCCATTTCATAAGAACTCACTAGGAAAAAAAAAGATTTTCTTTGCAAACCTATAGTGTGGGTTTTATTTATAAGTAACATTTAAAGTATAATTTTATAGTTTTTTTTTAAAGAATTATGTTTTACTAGAAACCTATAAGCACTTTTTGAAGACTGCCATTTCCCCATAAGATGAACAAATGAAAACTTTTTGTAAAATTGGAATAATCAACGCTCTTAAACCCCCAATGGTGTGGGGGTACTTAAATTCCTCCAAAACTACTCCACTAGGTAGGATTGGGGAAGTAAAATGGGGCTTCCCATTTCCTGTATATGTAAGTAGAAAAATAACCCATTGCTTCGCATCCCCGTTAAAGTATTTCTAAATACCATAACAGAATACTTAATTCAGATTTGGATCTTTCCCACAATACCTTCAAGAATTTATTGGAACAAATGTTATCAGTCACCAATCTCCTCAAAACCAAACTTTTGCACCTTGGAAGCCCTCCTACCTTATAAAAGGCAATTTCCCCCTAACATTTTAATCAACCCCAGAAAGTTTTGTGGGATTGATAAGCAGCCTAAAACCAAATTTTTCATCAGGTAACCTTTATAAGGCACAATAGTTAGCATAAATAAATAAATTATTGGAAAAAAAATAAAGCTTCCCCCCCTTTAACTTGAATAGAACAAGCAAATTACACCTTATATCATTCTAATTCAAAAAAGTAAGGACATTCTTCAAAAATGGAAACCACCACCCTACCTGCCACTTATTTCAGAAGCAAAAACCATGTTTATCCAAAATACAAATGGAGAACCGGAAAGAATGAATCTGGAACCTTTGGGGGTTGGTGGGGACACAGAGAGCAGTATACAGAAACCTTTGTCACATAGAAATCTACACGTGAAACCCTATCTGGATTTCCAAATAATCAATGTCCCACCCCCAAATGAAAAAAACTTAATTTTTTAAAAAAAAAGAACACACCTCAAAGAAAGCCAACATGTTTATTCAATGAGAGACAAGTTTTTTTTTTTGGGTAACGTTTTTTTTTTTTCTCCTTGGGCCAAATAAGCCTTCTTGGGCCCCTATTATTTAACATGCTTAACATTCAGAACCAACATTTGAAAGGATTCCCCAACTAGGAAAAAAGAGGGAATAGTGGGCCCAATGTTTTTGGGAATACTTTCGAGTTTTTTTTAATCATTTTGTAATTATTTTTTGAATCTTGGAATCATTTCTGGTACTCCACCCTGGAGTGGAAATCAGGGGGCCCTGGGGTTAACTTGGACATAAACCAAAGGCAAAATAAGTATTCCCTCTACAAAGAGAAAATAAGTCCTTGGGGGCAAATCCAGAACCACAACCATCGTAAACATCCTCTGGCCCATAAACCAAATCCCATAAAACAACTCCCTTGTTTTCCTCCTTTTTGGTGGTCCCCCACATCCTCCCCTTTCCATTAACCTCAAGTGGGGTAAACACTTATTAATGATAAACACAAAAAGAGAGAAAAAGCGATAAATATTCCCCCTCCATTTATATTTTTTTTTTGAGGTGGAATGAAAAATTTAAAATATTTTTTTTTCCTCAAGAATTTTCTAGCCAGAGTTTCCCCCCCACCCGCCCCCCCCTTGTAATTTTTACTTCTGGTAACCTATCAAACTAAAAAAAATCGGAGGTTTCACCTAATGCTCCCTCTCAGGTATTTTGTCAACAAAACAGGCCTTCCTTGAAAGCAAACCACCATAGTCCCCTCATTCCTCCCCATTCTTTCACAATTCCTGCCAAACAAGGAAAATGCACTAAATTTGTTTTCAACATTTCCCTTTTAGAAGTTCTACCCCCTAAGGTTTTGCTTATTTTTGGGTTTTTTGGTGTCAAGCCCTCCCATGATATTTACCCCTAAGAGAAAAGTGAAAATAGAAAATAAAAAATCCAGCTCTTTTCAAAAAAGAGGGCCCAATGTAAATGGATTTTTTATTGCCCAAGATAAGTGTTTTCTTTATTCACTTAAATAATTGGACCTTTTTTATTACTAAATGAAACATGAAAGTTTTTAAATGGGAGTAGATATTTTTAATTTGACCTAAGTTTTTAGAAAAATAAGAATTGTTTATAGTAAATAAGTAAGCCAAAAAAGGGACAATCTTTTTTACTTACGGAACTGTAGGGGCAAACTTTGAGGGGGGGGGGGGTGGGGACAAAAAATTGTACAGACAAAATAACTTAAAATCATATGCTAAATCTTTTTTAATGTGTGGGTCACCTTGAAATATTTTTTTTATCTCCTAAAAGCCCATAAGTGGTCAATGCCTCCCGAAGGAAAATTATTTTTTTATGATATATTTTTTTACCCCAAAAGAAATAAAACCAAAAATGCCTTTTTGGTATAAATCCAATTAAAAACAAACAGAAAATTATTAAAATGACAAATAGGAATTCCAGAAAAAGGAAAAAATGTAGAAACCAGCCCCACACAAACTAAAGAAAATTACCCTCTAAAAAAAAAAAGATACCAAGAAAGCTGAATAGGCAAAATCCAAAAGTCCCCCAGAAAAAAACCAATGGGTAAAGCCGCCCAGAAAAAATGATTAAGGAAAATAAACCTACTGGAGGAAAAAAAATTAAAAGGGGGAAGGCTTTTCCAGGTTATTTTAAAGCATAGCGGAATAATGAAAAAACAGTGGGCCCCCACCTAAGGACAAGTAGGGGGATGGTTTTTTTAAACTTTTTTGTTATTTTGTTTTTTTTCCACCTTTTTGGTATAGAACAACGAATTTTCTTAAAAGGGCCCATGGGAAACCAAAAAAAAAAAGTACTTTTAGCAGGAAAAAAAATAGAAATATTTAAATATTGGCCCCCCTACTTCCCAGAAGGAAATATTCCTCACCCGGCCCTAAGCTAGGGTTTTTAATATCAAATTTTTATTTTTTTTAAGAGAAACAGAAATGAAAGCCCCCAGGCCCCACCTTGAGCAAATTTCCTAACCGTACAGAAATTTTGGGAACCAAGTAGAACCAAAGGGGCTGGAGCAAAACCCAGCCCTGAAAGACCCTCCCAATCAACTCCCCCTCCGTAATCCCACCTTGGCGGCAACACCCAAATTTTGGGGGTAAAATACACACCAATGGCTTTTGATTTGTAAAATACATCCCAAGAGCCATATACCCTGAAGACCATTGTCCCACCCTATCTGAAAAAAGACAGAAAATAAATTGTCAGTTTAGTTTAAAACAGTTTTACTTCGGTGTTTCTAATTTTTTCCAAGAACAAAATGATCCTTAACAAAAAACCAAGAGAAGAAAAACATTTGAAGTAACCCCCCAACCCTGTGGTTACCATTAGATATACCACCGCCCCATTGAACTTTGGGCGGGGGGCCCCTTTACGAAGAGGTGAGACGTTGAATTCCCTCGTGTTTTTATATGGAAGCCTAATGCGGTGGCACTACATTTCCCCCAGACTAGGTTTTATATTATCCCATTTTGTGAATTTGTTTCCCCGAGTTTTGGGAAGTCCCCACCCCCCCCCCCCCACTTTCCCCGCCCCCCCCCCCTTTTTTTCCAGTTAGAACTCAAAAGTAGTCCCCCCCAATTCCAACACACAATTGGAATTCACCAAAATTTTTGGTTGATAAACAAGCCGGGTTTTTTTTTTTTGATAACATGAAATATAAACATTTTTCAGGAAAAACCCCAAATTTAATTTACCACTCCCATTAAAGTCATCCCTTCCCCCTTTTTTCACCCAGCGCTTTTGGGAAAAATCAGTAAACCCTTACAAGTTTCCCCAGTATTTTTATTTCTAATCAAAAATAAATTCCAAGTAAAAAGAGGAATGTTTGGGTTCCCCCTCCTTAAAAAACGAATTCCCCCCCAATTAAAAGTTAGATTCTAGAGACAAATTGGGGGGAAAACCAACTATCCACAAGGGGTTCCCTGGTCTGTTTATTTTTTTGAGAGCTCTGCGAGAGAGATTTTCTCATGTTTAACAACGGGTGGAATCCCCCCCAAAAAATTAGTCTACATTTTTTTTAAATATGCCACCGCAACCATAAAACTATCTACTATTTTGGAACCAAATAAAGCCCCCACTGGATGGACCAAATATTTAATAAAAAAAGTGTCTCTTTAGTGGGTAAAAATATTATAGTTCAATAACTTTATCACTACTGTTTATCCTATAATTATATGGGGCAAATTATGAATTTGGGGGGTGGTAATGGGGTTTTTTTTATATATTTTTTTTAATCCCAAACATATTTCCCCCGGAAATGAATAAGTCCCCCCACTGAGAATTTGTGGGAATAAAGGGTTAAAAAATAAATAAAACCCATCTCTCCCCTACGCCCCCCCATAACAAACCTTATTCCACCCCCGCTAACTTCCTAAGCTTTGTGGTAACAGTTGAGTACAAGATAATATTTATGCTTCCATGGACATGTTGGAATGGTTATGCTGGTATCACTATGGTTGTTACAGAACAAATGCACAACAAGGGGACCAGACGCCAAATGTGTATAAAAGGGCCAAAATAGGGACAAGGGACAGTTTCTTTAGTCCCCAGGAGGTTGGTGACAAGGATTTTTTTTTTTCCCACCCCCACTTGCCGACACTCCCCCAATTTTTTAAATCCCCAGGGCCTTTGAGATTTTTGAAAGCACCCCCTTTCCCAAAATTTTGTTGAATATTTCCCCCCCAAAGGTATTTGTTACAACCGGAAACCCTAACTATGTTTCTAAAAGCATCTATGAGAATGATGTTTGGGAGAGAGAAAGCAAAAAGCCATGTATGGTTGAATTCACAAGTTCTGAAAAATATTTTCCTTTTTTCTTAAACCTTAAAAAAAATATATTTTGAGAAAACGCCTTTTCAAGAGCCCGCCCGAAAAATAGGGGAAGAAAATCCCGAAAACCCTAACCCAGGCCACATTCACCCCCCCTTTACACAGAAGCCAATAGAAAGTGCTTGCCCTACCTGCTAACCCCTAAAACACCAATACCTAAAAAAATTCCAAGATGAACAATTCCACTATCACCAGGGGCCAGGCCCGTGCCCTTTTGCCCCGAAAAAATTCAAATCCAAAATTCCATATCCACCTGGGTCCCACCCCCACTAGGCCCCAAATCCTCCCATCCCCCCTGAGCCACGAAACCGACTAGGCCCCCCCAAATTAGTTTTTCCATTGGTGACCGTATTCCCAATAAACCTTCCCGGTTTAAAAACCCGACCTAAACCATGTTTTTTCCTATTCCCCCCCCCCTCCCCTCCTCTTCCCACCTTCCCCCCCCCCTCCCCTCAAAAAAAAACCCGCCAAACACCTCCATAAATAATGTGGAGGTGTAAAATAAACATGTTTTAAAACAAGTAAGAAAAAACCTTCCCGTTACAAACAGGAAAAAGAGTTTTGAACATGAACCAAGATGGTCTTCCCCCCCCCCCCTTTTATTTATGGGAAAAGTTAAATGTATTGTTACTTTTGTATGAAAAAATGCTCTTTATAATTGACGTATTTCCCCCACCCCCAACTAAAAACACGTGGGATTCCTTGAAAGATTCCCTTAAGGGTTTTTCCGCCAAGAAGGGCCCTACACATTCCAACAACAGAAAAAGCTTTAAAAAATTGGGAAATCCCCCAGTTTAAACCCTAACTTACAAGACTTAAGCTGCCCCATTATATACTCTCTCCAGTAAAAACCCTTAAGATTATTTTAAATGGAAAAATTAACGTGTTAAGGGAGTGGGGAGCTTTTATGATAAAACCCAAAAAAAAGCCTTGTGAGGAAGGCAAACAGTGAAACCCTCAAACTACATTCCCCAAGAATCAATTGCAATCTTTTTTCCTATTACTATGGTGTAAGAGAAGTAAGAAGGCCTGGTAAATGTATAGCAACTGAAGGAAACAATGGAAAATGGGCAATCCCTGACATGAAGCCTGAAGTCACCCCCCCCATCCCCAGAACCTATAGGAAAAAATTTAAAATCATAATCCTATATACTCCGAAGGGGAAAATTTAGTTTTTTTCTACATTACCCCCCCCAATAATCTCCTGGATGTTGGGTTATGGGCATGGAAGTTCTGTCCCCCAAAGAAAAGCCCTTTTTCTTGGGTCGTTATGTCCACTATCCCCCCTTTAGACAACCTTAATTTAGGGGATAATAATTTCCCCCCCCTTATTATTTTTCCCTGGGCGGGGCCTTTTTTTCCCAGTTTTTATTTTGAGGGGGATTTTTTCTTGCCCTTACACTTTTTGTAACTGCCCATAAATCCTTCAAAATCTTTTGACATTGAAAATCTTTTGTGGGTTACCCCTACTGGAAGTTACTTTTGCCCCTTTGTTTTTGTGGGTGTGGCGTGGGAGTCGGAACCTGGGCAAGATTATTAAATTATTTTTTTATATTTTCCAGTCACCCCCTGGTCATAAAATGTTATTTTTTATGAAAATTATCCAAGGCGCCCCTTAAATTGGGTCCCCCCCCCCCCCCGCACCTGGCCCACCTGGTGGGTGTGGGGGGGGCCGTATCTGGGCCAGCCAGTCATGGGTGGGGGAGGTGGCTATGGTGGGGTGGGGAGGGTTTGGAAACACAGCAAGGTTGGTCAACCCCATCCCAAGCCCTCTTGTTGGGAGGCGATGGCCATCCAGGAACCGGGCCTTGGTGCCAAGCGCTGCCGACAGCGGATAGGGGACCATGTGCCTGGACCGGCCCCCCAATGGCCACGGCCCTCCTCCCCAATATGCCCGCCCTCTGTGAAAGGGGCCCCCCTGGCATTGGACTGGGCTTAATGTGCCAACCCCGCCATCTCTTGAGCTGCTTGGCCACACCTGCACCACCTACCCGTCAGGCCCCCTTGGGCCCCCTTACAGCATGCTGTGGCTTTGTCTGGAGAGGCCATCCAGAAAAAGGGATGTCCAGGTTTTTATCTGGTCCTTAATTAGCAAATACTACTCCCTTTTTTATTAGTAACGATGGTTTTCCCCCCCCCCCCCCTAAAAATCCCTCTGGTTGGTTGTGTTTTTTTACTTGTGAGTGTTATATCCCACTATTTGGATATGAGGTGGAAAGAGGAAAAAACTCAGACCCAATGGTAAAATAAAAAATTAATGGTTGGGCCCTGGGGACTTATTCTTCACTGAACTGTAATAGTGAAAGGGCAAAAATTATGCAGCAAAATTAAAAAAAAAAAAAAAATACTAATAATGGGCAAGAAAAAAGGTTTCCTTGCCATAACTAAGGACAACTTTTTAACAAAAAGAAAAGAAAGAATGCCCAGAGAAAAAACAAAGTCAATACCCTAGAAAGAAAAAATTTTTAAAAAAAGATATCAATTAAAGCAATTAGTAAATAATTAATTGTGTTTTTCCAACAAACCATTTTCAAATCTCCTTGCTTGACCACTAAAGTATTTTTCTTGATTAATAAATGTTTGGGGAACCTTATTTTGGAAAAAAATGATGATTGGGTTTTGAAATTAGAAATACAAAGTTAGAAGGTTCACATTGTGCCCAGAGTTAAATATCAAATGCACAGTGTGACCCCATTATGTAAAAAATCACAAGCAATTTCCAAAAGTAAAAATCCAACCAAAAAATAAATTTTTTTTTCTAATTAAATTAAAAAATTTTCATTTTTGTACCCTAAAATGCCAGGCATTGGTTATTAATAAATTTTTAATCTTTAAAGTTGTTAATTTTTCCCTGCCAACAAAGTTTTTTTGTGCCCTAATAAATAAATCTTTCCCTCCCTATGGGAAATTATCCCCCAAAAACTTTCCTGTTTTTTTCCATTCTCATATAATATTTTTTTTTAAATTTATACCTGTCAAATCAATTAATGGGTTTGGATATATAATATTATATTCCCATTCCAGGTTGGTACAACAAGTGGATTAGACATATTATAATAAAACTTTCCAAAAGTTTTGAATCACCCCCTTGACATAAGCCGCCTAAAAAACCTACTTATTTATGTTTCCCTAGAAATGGTTTGTTATGATATCCATTTGGAATAAGGCAGCCAAAATGACCCCAATTCCAATACCCTTCTCTTACCTCCCTGGGGGGCAACCTGGGGAAGACAACAGGTTTTTCCGTTGAAGCTTTGAAAAAATTAATTTATGGTTTGGTAAAGGGAGGAATAAAGAATAATGAACTGGCCTGGACACCACTGAACATATCCATCCCTGGAGTATGCCCCCCTCCAGGAATGAAAACTAAAATAATAAGTTTCATGTTTTTGTGTATAAACACAAAGGAAAAAATAAAATCCTGCTGTTCATAAGGTAAAAAAGAGAAAAAACAATTATAAAATGTTTTTCATCAATCCAAATAAAAGTGGTATATTTTTTTGTTTTATGTTTTGATTTTATCCCATAATTCCAGCTCCCTAACAAAGAAAGCAGAAAAATATTGGAAAGGGCTTGGTATTTCCAATTAAAACTGGTGCATGAAATGAAATACCACTTTCGATCTTTCTTTTTAAGTACTCATTTTTTTCCCCTTTGAAAAAGAGTATAAGGGGAAGAATTTTCAAC
>JAJQQW010000321.1:0-10250 GCA_025583905.1 Ia io
TATAATTGAGGCCTTCTCCTGTACTTTTATGGGACTTCCCCACTGTACAACAAACGACTTGTACAACTCTTCTCTAATGTCCAGAAGGTAATACACTTTTCTCTCAACTTTTGTACAGTTCAATGCTACTTTTCAGTGAATTCTATCGCTTTCAAACACTGGTTTTTATGTGCACTTGCTCCTATTTCAAGAATTTCTTGCAGTGTACAAAGACCTTTCATATACTATAGACTAATATATTTATTTGTCTTTTCACACTTGTGTTCTCACAAGTCTGTTCTTATTCAATAGTTATTATGCTTTGAATTACTAGTGGGGTTTCCCTTTCAGTGTCCTATAATTGGCATTCTGCTCTAATCATGGTACTTCCCACTTGTACAAACAACTTTATACACTACTCCCTGTGAACTAGAGAGCCATTAAAACTTGGTCCTCAACTGTTTTTTATTTTATTTAATTTGATAGTTTTTAAAGCTACTTTTCAGTGACTTCTATCCGTTTGAAAAAGAAACTGGCTTCCATAGCACTTGCTCTATTTCAAGGATTTTCTCAGTGTACAAAGACCTTTCTATACTATAGACTTATATTTTATGTCTGTTTCCACTTGTTGTTTCTCACAATTCTGTCTATTCAATAATTATTTGCACTGAATTAGCTACTGGTTCCTTGCATGTCCTATATTGGCCTGCTCCTGTACTTTTGGCCTTACAAAGATGTACAAACACCTTGTACACTCTTCTCGGAACTTGACAAGCTATATACACTTGTCTCCAACCTGTTGTACACTGATGCTAACTTTCAGTGATTTCTATTGCTTTCAAAGGCGGTTTAATGTGCACCATGCTCATTTCAAGATTCTGCAGGGAACAACATCCTTCTTCTTGACTATAGACTTACATTTTGATGTCTTTCCAGTTGTTCTCCGTCACATTCAGTCATATTCATTCTATTTCTCTGAATTACTACTGTTTCCCTGCAGTGTCCGCTATAATTGGCTTTCTGCTCTACATATGGGACTTCACCACATGTAAAAACAACTTTATACACTCCTCTGTGAACTTGTGAAAGCTATATAAACCTTGTCTCCCAACTATTATACAGTTGAATTCTACTTTGCAGTGAATTCTTTTGGTTTTTAAACACTGGTTTATGTTCACTTGCTCTATTTCAAGGATTTCCACAGGTAAACATCTTCTGGACTATGAGACTTACATTTATGATGTCTTTTTTCCCCTTCTTCCATCACAATTCTGTTTCTATTTCACTAATTAATTTGCTCTAAATTACTAGTGGTTCCTTGCATGCCCATAATTGTCCTGCTCTGTACTTTTAGGTCTACCCACCATGTACAAACAACTATGGACCCTCCTCTCTGAACTTGAGAATCTGTATACACTTGTTCCCCCCACTCAACTTTGTACAGTTGAATGCTACCCTTGTGCAGTGAATTCCTATTGTTTTCCAAAGGCTGGTTTAATGTGCACTTGCTCTATTTCAAGGATTTCTGCAGGTTACCATTTTTTTTTCTAATACTGTAGTATACATTTTGATTTCTTTTTCCACTTGTCTGTCACAATTCAGGTATTTTTCATTATTCCCTGAATTACTACTGGTTTTCTTGCAGTGTACTATAGCACTGGCCTTCTGCTCTATTATGGACTTAACCACATTTACAACAACTTATTATAATAACACTCCTCTGTGAACTAGAGAAGCTATATATAACTTGTCCTCACTTTTTTCCCGTTTAGTGCGACTTTTCAGTGAATTCTAGTGCTTCGAAAGACTGGTTTAATGTGCACTTGCTCTAGTTCAGGATTTTCTGCAGTGTGCAAAGAACCTTTCAATACCATAGACTTACATTCTTTGATGTCTTTTCAACTTCGTCGATTCACTATTCTTTTCTTATTCATTATTATTTTTCTCTGAATTACTACTGCTTTTCTTAGCAGTGTCCTATAACTGGCCTTCTCCTCTACTATGGACTTAACCACATTTACAAAGAACTTTATACACTCTTCTGTGAACTAAAGGCTATATAACTTGTTCTCACTGTTTTTAATAGTTTGCTACTTTTCAGCGAATTCTAGTGTTTCAAAGTCTGGTTCAATATGCACTTGTTCTATTTAAAGGTTTTCTGCAGTGTACATAGATCTTTCTATACTACAGAGACTTAGATTTTGGATGGCTTTCCACTTCATTCCATCACAATTCAGGTTCTATTCACTATTATTGATCTGAATTACTATGGTTCCTTGCAGTTTTCCCTAATAATTGGCCTTCTCCTGTAACTTTTTGGACTTCCCCACATGTACAAACGACTTGTACACTCTTCTCTGAAGTGCGGTCAGAAGATCGTATATACACATTTCTCTCAACTGTTGTACACAGTTCAATTGCTACTTTCCGTGAATTCCTATCGCTTTCAAGACTGGTTTTTTATGTGCACTTACTCTATTTCAAGAATTGTCTGCAGTGTACAAAGACCTTTCTATACTCATAGACTAATATTTTATTGTCTTTTCCACTTGTGTTCTCACAATTCGATTCTATTCAATATTATTTGCTTTGAATTACTAGTGGTTCCTTGCAGTGTCCATAATTGGCCTTCATCTCTAATCATGGTACTTCCCCCCCATGTACAACAGCTTTATACACTCCCCCTGTGAACTAAGACGCCAAAACTTGTCTCTCAACTGTTTGATAGTTTAATGTACTTTTCAGTGACTTCTAGTCGTTTAAAAGACTGGCTTCATGGGCACAGAGATCTCATGTGTCATCTCAAATTTCAAGGTCTCAGTTCTTTCCTGCAGTATATGTGTAACAAAGACCTTTCTATACTATAGACTTATATTTATGTCTTTTCCACTTGTTGTTTGACAATTACGGGTTCTATTCAATATTATTTGCACTGAATTACTAGTGTTCCTTGCATGTCCTATATTGGCCTTCTCCAGTACTTTTGGGCCATACAAAGATGTACAAACACCTTTGTAAACTCTCTCTAACTGTGACAAGCTATATACACAGTTTTCTCTCAACTGTTTGTACATTGTAAGCTACTTTCAGTTGAATTCTATTGCTTTTTAAAGGCTGGTTTTTAAAGTGCAAGTTGCTCTATTTCAAGATTTCTGCAGGAACAACACCCCTTTCCTATAACTATAGACCTACATTTTGAAGTCTTTGCCAGTTGTTCTCTCACAATTCAGTCGTCTTGAGACGACACAGACAGTTTGTACACTATTGTCACTCTTAGACACAGAGCTACTGGTTGTACCTTGCAGTTTCCTAAATGGTTTTTTTTTTTTTTTTTTTTTCTTTTGCTCTACATATGGTACTTTCACCACACGTAAAAAAAAACGTTTATACACTCCTCTGTGAACTTGAGAAGCTAAGAAACTTGTCTCCCAACTATTTTTCAGTTAATACTACTTTGCATGAATTCTTTTGGTTTTCAAACACCTGGTTTAATGTGCACTTGCTCTATTTTTCAAGGATTTCCCCCGCAGTGGTAAATTACATCCTTTCTGGACTATAGAACTATACATTTTTGATGTCTTTTCCACTTCTTCCATCACAATTCTGTTCTATTCACTATATTGCGCTGAAATTACTAGTGGTTCCTTGCAGTGTCCTATAATTGGCCTTCTGCTGTACTTTTGGGACAGTCACCACATGTACAGAACAACTTTATGCACTCCTCTGTGAACTATAGAAGCTATATACACTTGTTTCTCAACTGTTTTACAGTTAAGGCTACTTTTCAGTAATCTATGCTTTCAAAAGACTGGTTTAATGTGCACATTGCTCTAGTTCAAGGATTTCTGCAGTGTGGCAAAGCCTTTCTATCATAGACTTACATTTTGATGTCCTTTTCAACTTCGTCGATCACTATTCTGTTCTATTCATTTAATATTGTCTCTGAATAACTACTGGTTTCTTGCTGTGTCCTATAACTGGCCTTCTCCCTACTTATGGGACTTAACCAACATTTACAAAGAACTTTAATACACTCTTCTGTGAACTAGAGAGGCATATAAACTTGTCTCTCAAATGTTTATAGTTTGCTACTTTTCATTGAATTCTAGTGGTTTCAAAGTCTGTTCAATATGCAACTTTGTTCTATTAAAAGTGTTTATCTTTTCCCCTGCAGTGGTACTAAATCTTTCTATACTACAGACTAGATTTGTGATGGCTTTTCCCCCTTCTTTCCGATCACAATTCAGTTCTATTCACTATTATTTGATCTGAATTACTATGGTTCCTGCAGGTTTCCTATAAAATTTGGGCCCCTCCTGTACTTTTGGGACTTCCCCACATGTCAAACGACTTTGTACACACTTCTCTGAATGTCAGAAGGTAATATACACTTTTTCTCTCAACACTGTTGTACAGTTCAATGCTACCTTTCCAGTGAATTCTATCGCTTTCAAACACTGTTTTTATGTGCAATCTTAGCTCTATTTCAAGAATTTCTGGCAGTGACCAAAGACCTTTCTATACTATAGACTAAAAATTTTATTGTCTTTTCCACTTGTGTGTCTCACAATTCTGTTCTATTCAATATTAATTTGCTTTGAATTACTAGTAGTTCCTTGCAGTGTCCTATAACTGGCCTTTCTCCTCTACTTATAGGACTTAACCACATGGTACAAAGAACTTTATACACTTCTTCATTGACTAGAGAGGCTATATAAACTTGTCTCTCAACTGTTTTACAGTTTTGCATACTTTCAGTGAATTCTAGTGGTTTCAAGTCTGTTCAGATATGCACTTGCTCTATTTAAGGGTTTTCTGCAAGTGTACATAGATCTTTCTATACTACAGAACTAGATTTTGAGTGGCTTTTTTTCCACTTCTTGTCCATCACAATTCAGTTTCTATTCACTATTTTGATCTGAATTACGAGTGTTCCTTGCAGTTTCCTATAATTGGCCTTCCTCCTGTACTTTTGGGACTTCCCCACATGTACAAACGACTTGTACACTCTTCTCTGAATGTCAAAGGTAACTACCTATTCTCTTCAACTGTTTGTTACAGTTCAATGCTACTTTCAGTGATTCTAATCGCTTTTTAAAGACTTGTTTTATGTGCACTTCCATTTCAAGAATTTCTGCAGAGTACAAAACCTTTCTATACTATAGAACTAATATTTTATTTTCCTTTCACTTGTGTTCTCACAATTCTGTTTTTATTCAAGTATAATTCTTTTGATTACTAGTGGTTCCGTCCTTGCAGTGTCCTATAATTGGCCCCTTTTGCTCTAAACATGGTACTTTCCCCACATGTACAAACCACTTTATACACTCCTTCAGTGAACTAGAGAAGCCAATTCAACTTGTCTCTCAAAATGTTTGAATAGTTTAATGCCACTTTTCAGTGATTCTAGTCCGTTGAAAGACTGGCTTTCATGGGCCCTTGCTCTATTTCAAGTATTTCTGCAGTGTAACAAAGACCTTTCTATACTATAGACTTATATTTTTTTGTCATTTTCCACTTGTGTTCTCGACAATTCTGTTCGTATTCAATAATATTTTGCAACTGATTACTAGTGGTCCTTGCAGTGTCCATGATTGGCCTTCTTCTCCAGTACTTTTGGGCCTTACAAAGATTGTCAAACACCTTTGTACACTCTTCTCTGAACTGACAACTATAACACTGTCTCTCAACTGTTGTACACTGAATGCTACTTGTCAGTGAATTCTATTGCTTTTTAAAGGCGGTTTTAATTGCCACTTGCTCTATTTCAAGGATTTTTTGCAGGGAACAACACCCGTTCCTAGGACCTATAGACCTACATTTTGATGTCTTTGGCAGTTGTTCTCTCACAATCAGTCATATTTCAATGTTATTTGCTCTGAATTAACTACTGGTTTCTTACAGTGTCCATAATTGGCTTTCTGCTCTACATTATGGGGAAACTTCACCACACGTAAAAAACAACTTATACACTCCTCTGTGAACTTGAGAAGCTATATAAACGTTGTCCTCCCAACTATTTTACAGTTGAATACTACTTTGCAGTGAATTACTTTTGGTTTTCAAACACTGGTTTAATGTGCACTTGCTCTATTTCAAGGATTATCCGCAGTGTATACATCTTTGTCTGGACTATAGACTTACATTTTTATGTCTTTTTTCCACTTGTGTTTTTCACAATTCTGTTTTCTATTAATTCAATTTATTTGCACTGAATTACTACTGGTTCCTTGCAGCGTCCCTATAATTGGCCTGCTCCTGTACGTTTATGTCTTCCCCACATGTACAAACAACTTTGGACACTCCTCTCTGAACTTGAGATCTGTATACACTTGTCCTCTAACTGTTGTACAGTTTGTAATGCTACTTGCAGTGAATTCTATTGCTTTCAAAGGCTGTTTAATGTGCACTTGCTCTATTTCCAGGATTTCTGCCAGGTTACCATTTTTTTTCCTAACTGTAGGCATACATTTTTTATTTCTTTTCACTTGTTCTCTCACAATTCAGGAATATTCATAATTGGCCCTGAATTACTACTGGTTTCTTGCAGTGTACTATAAACTTGCCTTCTGCTCTATTTAATGGACTTAACCCCCATTTACAAACAATTCTTTATACACTCCCCCTGTGAACTAGAGAGCTATATAAACATGTCCTCAACTTTTTTTTCCAGTTTAGAGCTACTTTTCAGTGAATTCTAGTGCTTTCAAAGACCGGTTTTAATGTGACTTGCTCTAGTTCAAGATTTCTGCAGTGTGCAAAGACCTTTCTATAGCCATGACTTACATTTTGATGTCTTTCAACATTCGTCAATCACTATTCTGTTCTATTCATTATTTTGCTCTGAATACTACTGGTTTCTTGCGTGTCCTATAACTGGCCTTCATCCTCTACTTATGGGACTTAACCACATTTACAAAGAAACATTATACACTCTTCTGTGAACTAGAGAGGCTATAATAAACTTGTCTCTCAACTGTTTTATAGTGCTACTTTTCATGTGAAATTTCTTAGTGGTTTCAAAGTCCAGGGTTCAATATGCACTTTGTTTCATTTAAAGGGTTTCTGCAGTGTACAAAAGATCTTTCTATACCCTACAACTTAGATTTATTGATGGCTTTTTCCCCTTCCTTCCATCACAATTCAGTTCTATTCATATTATTTGATCTGAATTACTAGTGGTTCCTTGCCAGTCTCCTATACATTGGCCTTCTCCTGTACCTTTGGGACTTCCCCACATGTACAAACGACTTTGTACACTCTTCTATCTCTCTGAATGGTCAGAAGTATATCACTGTCTCTCAACTGTGTACAGTTCATATGCTACTTTCCAGTGAATTCTATCGCTTTTCAAAAGACTGTTTTATGTGCACTTACTCTATTTCAAGAATTCTGCAGTGTACATAAGACCTTTCTATACTATAAAGACTAATATTTTATTGTCTTTTCACTTGTGTTCTCACAATTCTGTTCTATTCAATATTATTTTGCTTTGAAATACTAGTGGTTCCTTGCAGTGTCCCTATAATAGGCCTCCCTGCTCTAACATGGGTACATCCCCACAGGTACAACACCTTTATACACTCATCTGATGAACTAGAGAACCCAATTAACTTGTCTCTCAAACAGTTTGATAGTTAATGCTACTTTACATGACTTCTAGTCGTTTGAAAACTGGCTTCATGCTCTTGCTCTATTTTTAAGATTTCTGCAGTGTACAAAGACTTTCTATACTATAGACTTATATTTTATTGTCTTTTCCACTTGTGTTCTCACAATATCTGTTCTATTCAATATTATTTTTCACTGAAAATACTAGTGGTTCCTTGCATGTCCTTATAACTGGCCTTTCTCAGTACTTTGGGCCTTACAAAGATGTACAAACACCCCTTTTTACACTCTTCTCTGAACTTGACTAGCTATATACAACTAGTCTCTCAACTGTTGTACACTTGAAAAGCTACTTTCAGTGAATTCTATTGCTTTCAAAGGCTGGTTTAATGTTGCACTTGCTCTATTTCAAGATTTACTGCAGGGAACAACACCCTTTCTAGCCTATAGACCTACACTTTGTGTCTTTGCCAGTTGTTCGCTCACAATTCCAGTCCAATTCCATTGTTATTTTTCTCTGAATTACTACTGTTTTCCTTGCAGTGTCCTATAATTGGCTTTCTGCACTACATATGGGACCATCACCACACGTAAAAACAACTTTAACACTCCTCTGTGAACTTGAGAAGCTATATTAAATTTGTCTCCCAACTATTTTTCAGTTGAATACTACATATTTGCAGTGAATTCTTTTGGTTCATCAAAACACTGGTTTTTAATGTGCACTTGCGCTATTTCTAAGGATTTTCCAGCAGTGTATTACAAGCCGTTCTGTACTATAACTTACAATTTGATGTCTTTTCCACTTCTTCCATCACAATTCTGTTCTATTCACTAATTTTTTGACTCTGAAATACTTAGTTGGTTCCTTGCAGTTTTCTATAATTGGCCTTCTCCTGTATTTTTGGGACTTCCCCACATGTACAAACAACATTGTTCCACTCTTCTTTTGAACGTCAGAAGCATATATACACTTTTCTCTCAACTGTTGTACAGTTCAATGCTACTTTCCATGATTTCTATTGCATTTTCAACACTGGGTTTTATTGCACTTGCTCTATTTCAAGAATTATCGGCAGTGTAACTAAAGACCTTTCCTAAACTATACTTATATTTTTTTGTCTATTCCACTTGTGGTTCTCACCAATTCTGTTCTATTCAATATTATTTGCCTGTGAATACTAGTGGTTTTCCCTTTCAGTGGTCCCTATAATTGGCCTTCTGCTGTACTTTTGGGCTTCATTCACCACATGTACAAAACAACCTTTATCAACTCCTCTGTGAACTATAGAAGCTATATACACTTGCTTCTCATACTGTTTTAACCAGTTTAAGGTCTAACTTTTCAGTGAATTCAAGTGCTTTCAAAGTCTGGTTTAATGTTGCACGTTGCCTCTAGTTCCAGGTTGTCTTCTTGCAGTGTGCAAAGAAATTTCTGATACAATAGACTTACCATTTTGATGTCTTTTCAACTTCGTCGATCACTATTCTGTTCTATTCATTATTATTTGCTCTGAATTACTCCTGTTCCTTGCATGTCCGCTATAACTGGCCTTCTCCTCTACTTATGGGACTTAACCACATTTACAAAGAACTTTAATACACTCTTCTGTGAATCCTAGAGAGGCTATATAAACTTGTCTCTCAAACTGTTATATAGTTTGCTACTTTTCAGTGAATTCTAGTGTTTCAAAGTCTGGTTCAATATGCACTTTGCTCTATTTAAAGGGTTTTCTGCAGTGTACAAGATCTTTTCTATACTACAGACTTAGATTTTTTATGGCTTTCCACTTCCTTCCATCACAAGTTCAGTTCTATTCACTATTATTTGATCTGAATTACTAGTGGTTCCTTGCGTTTCCTATAATTGGGGCCCTTTTCCTGTACTTTTGGAGAACTTCCCCACATGTACAAAACGACTTGTACACTCTTCTCTGAAAAGTCAGAAGGTTATATACACTTTTCTCTCAACTGTTTTTCGTACATTCAATGCTACTTCAGTGAAATTTCTTCTATCGCTTTCCAAGACCCTGGATTTTATGTGCACTTGCCTCATTTCAAGAATTTCTGCAGTGTACAAAGACCTTTCTATACCTATAGACTAATATTTTATGTCTTTTCCACTGTGTTTCCTCACAATTTCTTCTATTCTATATATTTGCTTTGAATTACTAGTGTTCCTTGCAGTTCCTATAATTGCCTTCTGCTCTAATCATGGTACTTCCCCACATGTACAAACAGCTTTATACATCCTCTGTGATCTAGAGAAGCCAATTAACATGTCTCTCAACTGTTTTGATAGTTTAATCTACTTTTCAGTGATTTCTAGTCCGTTTGAAAGACTGGCCTTCATGGGCCACTTTGCTCTTTTCAAGGATTCTGCAGTGTACAAAGACCGTTTCTATACTAATAGACTTTTTATTTTATTGTCCTTTTTTCACTTCTTGTTCTCACAATTCTGTTCATCAATAGTATTTGCACTGAATTACTAGTGGTTCCTTGCAGTGTCCTATATATTGGCCTGCTCCAGTTACTTTTGGGCCTTACATAGATGTACAACACCTTTGTACACTCTTCTTCTGAACTTGACAAGCTAATACACTAGTCTCCTCAACCTGTCTTTGTACACTTGAATGCCCACTTTCCCGTGAATTCTATTG
>JAJQQW010001368.1:0-10423 GCA_025583905.1 Ia io
ACCAATGGGGGAAAAAGGGACAAATAAAATACTTTCACAATATAAATAATGAAGAAAATACAAGCAGAAAAAAAAAATCAAAAGCAGGTTATCTTTTGATTAGAGAGGCAAGTGTATTTACACCCTGGATGCAGCAATATCTGTGGTTGCTTAGTATTTTTCTTTTGTAAAAATCCCCTTACTTGGGGAATACACGCTAGCTACAATCTACAGAAGTTGAAAACAACTCGTCAATTCCATGTCCCTGGCACAATACAGAGTGTGTTGAAAGGAATAAGCACAATCTAGCTTGAGTGACACCACACAACTAGCAATGAAAGCATTGCACCTGTTGCACATATATAACTCTGAAAAGAAGTTTCTAGTGGTGTTGACTAATTATGTTTAACACCAATTTATCATTTTCCATGGTTTAAATGAAAAAGGATGAAGCCAACTCCAAACCACCTTGGTATGCTTTTGCAGGTAGTACACGCACAGAATTTTAGGCTATGCATTCACATCTTACCTTGTGGAACTTGGTCTTCCAGATGTCAGGTTGCAATATCCTGTAGCCCACATTGATGCGCGGTTTGCTACCATGATCCAGGGGAAAAAACAACAAGAGTGAAAGAAAGCCCTGATAACCTAGTATCAAATGATCCAGCTATAAGTAGTTTCATTCTTGCTTTTCTAGATTAGACATTACATTCCGATGCTTTATTAGCATAAGCCTCCGTTGACTATGTTAGTGAAATAAGAAAATCCCCAATCTTCAAGTGCATCAAAATGATTTACCTATCATGTAATTTGTGAGTGCTTATTATATGTTAGACGCGTGTTTTCTGTAAATGCTGGTTAGAGAGCAGTTAACAAAGTATTCCAAAGATCAGATTCATAGAGGTCATTTTAGTGATAAGTACCAGAGTTAAAACAAGAAGAGAGCTAATAAATTCCAGGATAGCTTTTATCAATTTGGAGCCTAGAAAGTTGGAGAATTCAAACCTTATCCTGGAACTGATATTAAGCAAATGATGGAATTGTTTTACCAGTGAAAATATTTGGATTGGTGAGAGGTAACAGAAAATGATAAAAATCAATTTATTTGGAAAAGTCAGAGATATGCTCTTTTAAACAAGGTTATAACAGTATAGTTTTCACTTAGGTTGGTTTTTCTTTCTACTCTAAAATAGCCCTTTTTAAATTGAATATTTGCAAAACTCAATGACATATCATTGTTTTCTATGAATATCAAAAATCTATATGTTATAAATCACTTATTTACTAAAATCATTTGGCCACATTCAAAATCTTAACCTTTTGTTTGGCAAGAAAAAAATAATTTTAAATGGTGTGGTTTTGTCCACCCCCCCCCCCCCCCCCACCCCATATTTTATCATCATAGGAATCTTTTTAAAATAAATCCAATATATCTGAATCCTCAAATGTTTAACATTTGAATTAAATACATTCTTAAATAAAAAAAGAAAATGTGTGTTTTGAGATATCATTTCACATTTACATAGTTTGCTGCAATTTGAGTAGCTACTCTTTGACAAAATAAAAAGGTGTCTTCTAAGATTGCAAAAGCCTTAATCAAATTAGGTAGACTTACTGTGTACATGTATCCCATATCAGCATGAGAATTCCAATATAATGTCACTAGATATATAAACACAGCACTCCTCACCAAAATAATTCAGCTAGCTTTTCCGGTAATTTTGAATTGCAGCTCAAAGTGCGATTAAATTTATCATTTTAATGTATCTTTTATTACAACAGCGTGCTTTGTATTAAGCAGTAAAAAACGACCACTTTTCGGGCGTCAGGCATAATATTAATTAATAGATTTTATAAATTTGTAAGTGTCATATTCATGTTTGTAGCATTTGATAGAAAACAATTAAATAACTTTCCAATATGATTATAATCACTACAGATAAGAAAGTTTCTGTTAGTCATTCTCTAAGGAAATAAGAACGATTAAAGGCGGATTGTTTTTTGGTGAAGGAAAGAGATCTACTAAAAATTGAGCCTATAAATATTAATAGACAGGTGCAGATTGATATCCCACTCTCTTTTCTGATGAAATTACACTTTTAGCTTGATATTAAACATGAAGTGTGAATTCTAACTATAGGCAATGTCAGTCAAGTGTATACCTTACATTCTATGTGATAACTAATAAATATTCTTGTTCTAGGAAGAAACTGTGCATTGGGAATACTATGCATTGAAGCCTTAGCTGATAATGAAGGGAATCTCGATCAAGGCATGACTCAAACATTGTTGATAATTGCAGAGTTTTTGACAGTCTTATACTACATCAAATACTTTAGTCTAGAAAACTTTAATCCCATACTTTTGTTACGCATCTATCTATATACAAGCCTAATGCGACCATTATGCCCAAATGACCAAGAATGACTGAACAGTCCGATCTATCTCTATAGATGCTTACTGCGACCACTCAGGCAGAGAACACTCAATGCAAGCTCGCCCTGGATGGTCAGTGGCACTTCCAACACCAACCTCCCCCATGTCCCTCCCCCCATACCTTACCCCATCCGTGCTGGCCAGGCCCCCATGCCCGTCCAGAAGCCGTGCTTGGTCTGGGCACCCGCCCCAATCAGGACTGGGCGGATGGCCCCAGGATTAATCCCCTGACACCAGCCAGGCCTAGGACCCTCAACCCACGCATGAATTTCATGCACCATGCCTCAGTAAATGAAATATTAGCCTTTACGTCATCCTGTGTCAAGGCCTCACTAAGAAATTCACAAACATTTAGCTATTCTGAGATAAATTGATCAATTAATCTTTGAACCTCTCCTGGCCATACTTCAATGCATTTCATTCATGCATGCATGCATTCAACATTCAGAACTTATCAGAAACTTGGTGCGCAGGGTATCAGAACGATATAAACATGGTCCTGATCTCCACATTTAACTTTATTAGGTGCAAGGAGTAGATGTTATAATTCAATAAAGCAATAGCACACAGATCATTAGGACAAGTTTAAAAGCGCACACCCTCAAAGGAGAAGTCAGGCACAAGGCTACGATCCAAGGTGACCATGCATCCTGTTCATAAGTTTCCAAACGATGGTGTGGGGATAGTACCGATTTCTCACTGCTGTGAGTCAGTGAATTGGCAACAATCTCTTCCCATGATAACTAGTGCCTTTAAGAAAGTGAACAACAACTTCAACACAAACCAATGGGAAATCCCACGATCAACTGGTACTCAATATTAATAGATCCTGGGCACATTAGATTATGAGTTTTCAACAAATAGATTATGGGGACACAAACACTCAGAGCCAAAAATTCGTACGTTGGCACCGCCCCAGACTTCATATCACTTTTTTCATATCACAACTCAAAAACAACCCAAAGTATCATCTAAATACCGATCTAAAATAAAAATATGGGGGTGAAGACGTGTAGCGGTAACCAGGAAACACAACATTTGATTTGTCCTTTCAAAACACAATGTGGAACAGCATTGATAAAATATTATCATTCCGAAAGGATAAAACGAAAAGAAAAAAAGTAAACAGTTTCAGTAATCTATAAACTTAACAGCAAATAACACATATACCCAAGCCTCCTTGCAGTAGGTCTCACGCTATACAGACCTCCACATTCTGGAAATCACACCCCCACCCAATAAGCAGGAATTGGTCCCCCAAAGCTCCAAAGCCACCCCCTCTGCATTGTTTTGCTGAAGAACCACTCCTGCAACTCCCCCAGTCGAGAATTGCACTTTTGTGCACACATGGCTCTTGGCAGCTGGAAGTGGTCCACTGTCACATGCCTCGGGCATTACGATGAAAAAGCCTTTGACGTGCCCTCCCGGCAGCACCCTTTCCTGGTTTACAAGCCTATGCTCCAGTCTTCTTATCCTTCAAGAATCTAGGTGGAAACGACCCAAAGTGTGGTGCTTCTAGATGCAGCAAAAGCTGCAACCGTGGCCCACTGGGATATATAGATATGGGGAGTGGCGAATGTGACTGGAACAACAAAAATTAGTGGCCCTCATAGCATCCATTCGCCAAATAGCCCCTTGAACTCGCTTGAGATGGTCAGGCTTCCCTAGATTTCCAAAATGCCTTCCGGTCATTTACCATTGGCGTTGGAGTGATGTAGCTCCCAGCGTCTGTGAATTGTCAATCCTTTGAATACCTTCTCAAATTTGCTACACTCTGTTCTCTCCCAAACAATTTTTTCTATTCTTTCAATATGAATGGCCTAGAATTGTGATCTTGTTGATAAGGTGAGTTGCTTCCTTTTTGTTGTATCAATGATGCGGTAAAATCATTTCTCTCTTAGTGCATCTTACGAAACCAGTCAGAACATGCAGGGCACTGTTAACACTGCTCAACCTAACGTCCAATTTTCATTGCTCAACGAGTTCTACCTTCCTGGTAAACACTGCACGATGAACTACAATGCAGTTCAGCCAGCTCTTGCCCACTCTTTTTTCTATGATTGGGCCTTCTTCTAGTGATCCTCATTTCCTCACATATGTCAAAGCCTCATCATAGAGGGCCTTTACCATCTCATATTTTCTACCTCCTAGGCGACATGTGCCACTTGGGTGTTTCTGTAATAGACTGAGGCTTTCCTCTCGCAGCGATCGATTCTCTTTCTAAGTGCTTACCTCCAGACGCTTCTAGCCTCTACCTCACACCCATTCCAAAATCTGCTTCCACTTGTCTTTAGAATTCGTAACTACAGTAAACTCCCACTGCTTGAGTACCGTGTTTATTCTTTCTGTCCTAGGCGCGTTTCCGCTGCTATAGACTAAATTACCTTAGCACTGGTGAGCTCATACACAACTAGACATTTATTTCTGACGAGTGTGGAGATGGAAGTCCATATCAGGTGTCAGCAATGGTCAGGGTGAGAGGGCCCTTTTCCCAGATTCAGATTATCTGGGTTGTGGTCACCATAGTTGGAGAGGGTGATCTACTCCTTGGCCTCTTTTGGATTTATCACTATCATTATAGGATTAAATCTGAAATAAAGAAAGAGACATGTTCTGTGGAGTATGTTAGAGTAGAATGGGATGATATCATAAAGTATTAACTTTCAGGATACCCTAAAAAACATCACAGACAGGTAGTCTAAATTAAAGAATTTATTTATCTCATATTATCAGGAGCTAAAAACCAACACAGGTGTCACCAAGTTTTGGGGGTTATCCAGCATGCATTCACTCCTGACTTCGCAAATACTGCCTTCTCTCCACCCCTCACATGGATCTTGCCTTTTGGTGCACACACATCCCTGGTTTATCTCAGTGTATCCACATGTCCTCTTCTAGAAATTTACCATGAATTGGATTAGGACCCCGTTCCCGTACTAGCGCTCATTTTACGTGTATCCAAATTAAGTTGACGAGTACTGGATTCGGAATGTTCAAAATTTGAATTTGAGGGTGGGGGGGAGCCAATAATTCAGAACCCATAATAATACTGTATAGTGCCTGGTTCTTGGAAGTAGTATGGATACAGATTCAATATACATACACATATGAGTCTCCTAATCTGATCACATGGAATACATTGCTTTCCGGCCTTTGCTCTCTGTCCTTCTTCCGTCCTTCCGATCCTATCGTCCTCCTTCCTGCCTCCTTCCTTCTTTCTCTCTCCGCTCTCTCTCTCTCTCTCTCTTTGGGGCAAGGACACTAGCACTTTTGGTATTGTATTTCATAGTGAGTGAAGCGAAAAGGTTCCTGAAGCGATATTATCAGTTGTGCATTCCAACAGCCGCCTTTCCTGGTGAGACCAAACAAATGAATAAACTTATAGATCAAATATTTATCTTCATGTATTTTTGATATTTTACTAGCACTTAAGTTAAAGTCAAGGTGACCAAAATTCTATATTCTGCCCACCATCTTATGATTTTGCAAAGCAAATTTATAATTGAATGCTTGATTTTATGACCTACTTAGATATCTCTAAGTTGTAGGTGCATAACTGCAAAGGGGTAGATACTTTTGAATACAGAGTCAAATACTTATTGAAGACCAGCGGTTAAAAAAATGGATAAAGCAATAGAGCCACAAAGGAATGGCAACAGTCAGCAAGATAGCGAATGAATGTGTTTCTTGGAGATTGTGAAAAATTGAACCCTATCAAACGTTTTAACCCAAAAAAAATCAGGGCCATGGTCTTGATATAAGTTCATTCACCGTTTTCTCCATGGTTTATTGAGTCTGCATAATAAGTATATAATAGAGCGAATAAATACTAAAGTATTCACTGAATTGGACAACAAAGGCAAGATCTTAAGGCTTATTGAGAGTACTTCTTGAAAAACATTTAAGGTTACTTTGTAAAATTTATTGTTTATCATAATTATTTATCCCATTTTGTTTCTCTTATTACATAATGACAATTATAAAGCAAAATGCATCTTATAGATTTTACCTTCTATAAATTACCAATTGCATGGCAATGGTGTGGTAGTTTATAAAGTGCTGCCCAAAAACTGTGGGTTTTTCATGACAAGAGGTTTCTTTTTCCCTGTATTTATATTATCCTTAGGGATTACAAACATTTTCTCTCTTATCACACAAGCTGGAATCCCTTATATCATCTACTAAATGGTCTTCAGATTTAGCATAGATCAAATTCAATTATTATTTCATTAGAAAAGACAACCACTCTAAGTTTAAAACAATACCCAATGCACACAAAATCCGGAGCAAGAGGCTCAGCCCCTCACAGACCCCCTCTTGCAGCCTCGATTTGTTCTCTTCGCAGGCTCCGGCTTCATCAGATTGTCATGCTGTCTGTTCCAGATTAATTTAAGCATTATAGCTTTTTATATATAGGTTTCACTAGTTTTTTGCGTTGCTGGTGTGACGCAAGTGAGTTGATCATTGACCTTTGAACCAGAGGTCAAAATTCAATCCCCATCAGTACTACAATTCTGACAATTTGGCTCAAATCCCAATAGAGGCTTGCAGGAACAGGCAGATCAATGATGCATCTCTCATCTATGTGATGTTTCTAGATCTCACTCCCGTCTTTCTTCGCTCATCTGAAATCAATAACATTTAAATTTAAAAATGTTCACTCTTTTTATTGTATAATCCACAAAATAAAATAAAAAAACAATTATTGGGTATTTATGTTTCGGTGAGATTTATTACTATCTATGTAATACAATAATATAAAAGCCTATGGAGTTTCTGAGAAGAGATTATTACAGAATCAATTACATTTAAGGGTAACAAACAATTAGAACTACTTTGTGGTTACACTGCTCTTATTGAATATATGTCTCTGTCTTTTGGTAAAAATAAATAAGAAAAACTTCAAATGTAAGTATTCACATAAAATAAATTAATTGTATTTTGCATCCAATATACTAACTATGTAATTAGACATTTTATGAAACCTCCATTGTGTTAAAGATTTCACAAGCTAGCTCATGACAAATAAAAACTAAAATCAAAATGTACCATGAAAAGAATAACCAATCTATATAATCATTAGAGGGAATTGAAAACTTGGGTGATAATTTGTAGATCTTATGAGAGAAAAGCCCTATAATTTCAATTGCCATTGAGGGAATGTAAAGGTTCAACTATGTATCTAAATAATTCAAACAATATATAGAGTTGTCTTCAGAAAAAATATAAATTAAAGGCAGATTTAAGATAGTAGAAGAATTTCCTTTTATTTAAAGTTGGAAGTTGATTTCTCTTTATTTTATGTCATACAAAATCAGGATCAAGATTAGATATGCAGTTATTAAGGTGCTCTGTCTTAGGGTTATTCCTTGCTCTCCAGCACTCGCTTCTCTCCCAAACCTGCAAAGAACCGAGGGGGGGCAATGAATGAGTTTACTTTTCATTCTCATTCCCTGGTTTTTAAAATCAGTAGTAATTAGTTAAATAATACCACAACCGTCCTAACACTTCCTCATAATAACAACGACGAACAATGTCCAGAGAGCAATTCGTATTTCAGTCCCAATGAAAGTTTCCAACATCCTAACAACTCTAAAAAAAACAATTAACACCCATCCAAACAGGCTAATGCCCAAGAAGGAAAATGGCCAGGGACTAAAAACAACACACCCACAATCGCCTTTGACCCCATACCACCCATCAACATCCCCACCAGACGGACCAAGATCGAAGACCTAACAAGAACTACCAAGAACAACCCCACATAAGCGCACCCATACCACAACCACACGGACACATACACCAATAACATATTCTGTTAAAACTCGAGGACTCTCATTTCAGTGATAAAAGAGAAAAGGAAGAAAATAAACCTGTGGTTCACTTTTAAAGAAACAATAAAAGATTTGTAACAGAAAAAAGATGTACTTTTAAACTCCCCTAAATAAACGTCCTCAAATCTCTAAACAAACAAGATAAAAAGAATGGATAGAAAGAAAGGATTAAATTTATTTAAACTAGACAGAAAAAAAAAAGAAAAAAATCAAAGATGAAAAGGTGGAGGGAATGAAATTAGCTGTCAAAAAAGGACAAAAGAGAATTGGACTCATATAATAATGCTTATAAAAAAAACATTTTAATAGTAGTTATTGTCAACTTTGCTTTGTTTCTCTTTTTTTTATGCAACACTGCTGCTTTTTCCTTTTTTGTTATCTCACCTAAGATCTAATTGCATTCAACTGCTAGCTTGGTAGTTTCTTTATTTTATAAAATTTTAATTATTAACTTATTCTTTTTTTTTCGATTTATCATATATATACTTATTTTCATTCTATAAATAAAAAATAAATTTACCAATCGCACTAACATAGCCTTATTTCACTTCATTTTTCCTTTTTTTCCTTTATTTATACTTGCTTTATTTTTATATTATTGGCTCATCTTTTTCTTTTTTTTTATAGAATCAGATGTTTTCTATTTGTTTTGTTGTTATTATTTATCTATTTATAAATATATATGTCTTGCTCTCTTCGTCGTTGGGGTGGTCGTGATTTGGTGTGTGTTAGGGGATGGAGGGTTGGGATCGTTATGGGGGGTGCGATCTTGAGAGATGAGGATTTTAGTGTGAGTTTTGTATGGTGGAGCCAAAAGCGGTTAGGTGCTGCACCGCTCATGCACAGTCCAGCCCAAGATGCTGCCGCTGCTGCCTGCTCGGTAGTGAGCTGCGGAGTCATGAGATCTCCCCCGCTTGCACAGCTGCCTCACCAGCCATGAACCCGGCTTCTGGCTGAGCGGCACTCCCCCTATGGAGGCGCACTGAACACCAGGGGCAGTTCTTTGCCTTGAGTGTCTCCCCCTGGTGTCAGTGCACATCATAGTACTGGTTGACCGGTCATTCCGTCATAATGGTCACGTTAGGATTTACTATCAATATATAAATCTTAATCAACAAGATTGAGTTCTAATCCTAACATTTAAAAACTAAAGACATTGTAAAAACTTGGACTTTATTTTTTCTTAAGATAATTGTGTCTTCAACTAGTGATCTCTAAATTTGTCTTTCAACTCTAAAAAACTGATCCACAGTTTATTTTCACTTTCTTAATGATCTCTAGATCTCTTTGGGCTTTGTGGACATTTTTACAATAGTTAATTATTCGCAAACCATGAGAACAGAATATCTTTACCATTTTATTTGTTCCTTCTTCAATTTCTTTTATCCGTGTTTGATAGTTTTCAGTGTACAGAACTATCACCTCTTTGGTTAAAATTTATTCCTAAATATTTTTTTTTTTATAATGTTATGTAAATTTGTCATTGTTTTTAAAAAAGTTCTCATTCTAATATTCATTGCTAGACTATAGATATGAAACTGATTGTGAATACTGATTGGTATCTTGCAACTTTAAACTGTAATTATGTTTCTTAGTTCAAATTTTTTTTTTTTGAATTGTTTAGGTTTCTATTAAATAAAAGTTATGTCATCTGAAATTAGAGACAATAGCAGTATTACACGGAAAATAGAAACTAGAACTCTACAAAATATTGCTTAGTGGATGTAAAATAGATACAACACTTAAAAATTGTCAGATTCTTATAAAGTTAAGCAAAAATATAGCATACAACTCAGAATTCCACTTTTCAGAATGTATCAAGAGAAAAGAAAAGATCGCTATATATAAAAAACATGAGTATGTGGATGATTCATAAGATCAACATTCAGAATAGCAAATGTCAAATACAGGTAAAGGAAAAGAAACATTTAGTGTATACGTAAAAAAAAACACTAATCAGTAACAAAAAGATAAAAACACTGATGCATGCTATAACATGAACTAAACCTAAACATATTTCTAAGTGTAAAGAAGATGAGTACAAAAAAGAAAGAAAAGTACTTGTGATACACTTCTCTCATGAAATCTCCAGAAAAGGCAAAACCTAGAGACAGATAGTGGTTGCCTAGCCTGGGTGGGGAGTAGAATTACTGAAAATAGATGTGGGTCACTGT